>CAUYLG010029133.1:0-16703 GCA_963573385.1 Cacajao melanocephalus
TTCCTTTGGCGGACACCCCTTCCCCACAGAGCTGGACCTTCCTGGGTTTGGCTGTGCTTGCCGTGAAACTCTCAGTCCTCAGCGCTTCCAATTGCTGTTCTCCTTGTGGGGATGGGACCAGCTGAGCCCGACTCAAAGGGCCCCCGGTCGCGTATACTCTGCACTGAGAAGCTCTGCACCGCGCTGGGGCGCCGGCAAAACAGCTGCACCAGGCAAAAGAGTCGCGCTGGCGATCCGTGTGGCTCCTCTGCTGGGAATCTCCCAGTTTGTGGGCCACAAAAATTTGTCTGAAATTGCGGCATCCACTCGCTCTCTGTGCTTTCACTGGGAGCTACAATCCTGAGCTGTTGTTAATCGTCCATCTTTGATCTCTCTCTAATGCATTATTTTGTATATAAGATTGGTTCAATTATTGTCAAGCAATTATTCTGCTATATCTTGAAGACACACACTAAACAATCCCTCCATTTATGGATATAAAAAAAAAGGAAAGAAATGAAGAAGGAAAAAAAGAGGAAGTAGAGAGAGAGAAAGAGATAGGGAGAGGAAGGCAAGAAAGGATGAAGGAAGGGAGAGAAGAAAAGAGGGAAAAAAGCAAAAGAAAGAAAAGTCAGATGGATAGGACGTAGTAAGAAGGAAAATGAGAAAAGGAAAAGGGAGAAAGTACGTCAAGGTAAGGTCAGTACAAATTATAACAAAAATAATCATGCTAGTGTCTGGAATGGACAGGCCTAAAAGTAGCCCTATTCATAGAACGACATTGATTATTCTCATAGAGAAAATAACCACATTCTTTCTTTTTGGGTAATAGGAAAGTAACATAGGAATAAGATATTCGAGGAAAATATAATTGGAAAAAAATTGGCTTTTGCTCTATTTAGTTTTTAACCTTGGGTAAATGGCTAAATGGCCACAAACCTGTTTTCTTATCCTGAAAGAATAAGGGACTTTCAATTGCATCCCTCAACAAAATAAGTTACAGGTAGAATCAAGAATGAGAAATGTCATATATAGTTACACAACCTTCCTAAGAAAAGGCTCCTATATGATTGCTAGATTTTCTTATCAGTAGACAAAAGAAGTGAACTTTATTCTTTATAATCAATTATCAGTGATCAATCTAATATATTTTTATAGGAACTTTTACGATTGAGAAGAAATTTTTCCTTGATCTGATTTCAGATGTGCTTCCATTGAAATCATCCTAAAGGTATAAAATACAATATCCTAAACTGAGTTTTGGAACAGTGAGTAAGTTGGAAAATCAGCACCTGTGTAGAAAACCCAAATGAAAAGACAATTAAGATAGCTAAGTCATGATGACTGAAACAAATTAAATGTGTATGTGTGTGTACATGTGTGTCTGTGTGCATGGGTTGGGTATGGTAGCTGGAAGTCTTCAGCATTAAGTACAAAATTTGAAGGGAAAGTAAAGGCCTTTACTTCCTGGGGCTGTTGTGAAAAAACAATGAAGATTAATGGTGTAATCAACATCTAATTTTTTAATAATATATTTTTATCAAGGTACAATTTCTAGATGGAGCTTGTACAGACTGACCACAGTAAATTGAGACACGGCAACTTGCTGCTGTATTGGCAAACTTTAACTCCAGCAACTCTTAAAATTTATTTTCTTAAGTATATTCTGCAAATAAATGTAAAGATATTTCAGCTTCCAAGGTTACAATTGTCCATATTTTAAAATACCTTCATTAAGAAAGATGGAGTTTTTCTCATCTGCCCTGTTTCCTGTATCTTTATAAGATCATCACTCATTACACATATTTGTTTGGCAGAAGGATGGCAGGCAATACTCCATTCTCAACAATGTCTGAAGAACTGCATTAAACAGACCAAAATATCTCCAGAAAGCATATATAATATGCATCTCTTTCTTCATTAAAAAAGAACTTACAAATCTGGTTCAAGTGTTTTGGGTTAGGATTAACCTTTGTTTTAAGATAGTCCGGTAACATAACCCAAATAATGAGAGGCTGAACTTATTTTAGTGAAGTCTGTTACTTATTGATTAAAGTCACATCTCTACTGTCCAGAGAATTTCTGTGATAAATAAAGCCATTTATCAGGAAGTGAAACATCAGGTAACAATCCCATCGGGGAAGGTAATGTTGCAATTTAGGCATTTTCCAACTGAAACACTTTTCAAAATAACTAAAAACTAAAAGTCTAACTAATTCACTGAAAATGTAAAAAGTTTTCAAAAGTTATAGTAAGAAAGATCAATTTTGGAAATCTAACTGCATCAGACCTATAAGTAAATACTAGTTAGATGTCCTAAAAGGTCTCAACAAGCAATTGTTAAAATAATGGCAGCACAGGATTAAGATTTAATCTGAAGTGAACACTAGAAGAAAATATGTTTCCAAGAGATAAAGAAACAAACAATAAAAAATAAACCAAGGTAGAGAAAAAGCATGGTATCTAAATTAGGCAAATATCCATAAATGTGTAACACTGTATTAGTCAAAGTTCTCCAGAAAAACAGAATAGGATATGTGTCTATAACAAACACGTAGATACACACACACACACACACACACACACACACACACACACACACACACAGCAAATTGCTTCTGTATTGGCAAACTTTAACTCAAGAAACTCTTAGAATTTTTTTTCTTAAGTGCATTCTGCAAATAATTGTAAAGACATTTCAGTTTACAAGGTTACAACTTAGAAACTGAAGTTGTATACATAAACGAGAAAAATAGGGGAAAGCCCCTTATAAAACCATCCGATTCCATGAGAACTCACTATCACAAGAATGGCATGAGAGTAACCAACCTTATGATTAAGTTACCTCCCACCAGCTCCCTCCCACCACATGTGGGGATTATGGGAACTATAATTCAAGATGAGATTTAGGTGGAGACACAGCCAGACCATATCAATCTGCCATTGGCCCCTTCCAAATTCTATGTCTTCACATTTCAAAACACAATCATGCCCTTCCAACAGTCCCCCAAAGTCTTAACTCATTCCAGCATTAACTCAAAAGTCCAAGTCCAAAGTCTCATCTAAGACAAGGCAAGTCCCTTCTGCCTATGAGCTTGTAAAATTAAAAGCAAGTTAGCTACTTTTTAGACACAATGGGGGTACAGGCATCGGGTAAATGCACCCATTTCAAATGGTAGAAATTGGCCCAAAGGGGCTACAGGTTTCCAGTGCCATTCTCCAATGAAACAAATGAGAACTCCTTTGAGAAATGGCTGATTCCAGGGCAGAGAAGAAATAAAACGATGAACCTGGAGCACTCTACAGTGTCAGAAAGTAAGTGCAAAACACATACACATACACACTCACACACACACATACAGAGAGAAAGAGAGACATCCGTATCAATGGGGGTATGCCAAAGGGACACAGGAGCCAAATGAAAGCATTCAAGAGCTCCCAAGGGCCAAACCTGGAAGAATTTGAGCAACAAAGTATACAAAGTATATGAGATTATAACCAAAAGTATAAAATATATATCTATGAGTTCATAGTTATATGAATATCTATGAGTCCATAGTTATATAAATAAATGACTAAATAAGTAAATAAGAGAATAGACAAATTTCCCATGCAGAAGAATTCAAAATCATTAACATAAATGCTCATCCCTCAAATATGTAGACTTAATACATTAAACATGAGCTGACCAGAGTGACTTCCTTTCAAAGAGTACAGCATAGAAAGAAGGTTTTAAAAAAAAGAAAATAACTTTACACTGGAAAAACCTGACAAATACTGTCTCAGCCAAGTTATCAAGGCCAACATAAACATAGAAGTCATATTAATAGCTTGTACCCTTGATTTTATGTGATAAGAATGATATTTTACATCTGTAGTGTTCCTGCCCCAAACCCATAGCCCCAGTCTAATCATGAATAAAAACCTAGGTAAACCCCATTTCAGACTTACAAAATATCTAACCTGGACTTCTCAAAACTCTCAAGGTCGTGAAAAACTTGGAAAGTCTGATAAACTGTCACAGTCAAAAGGAGCCCAGGGAATAGGAAGACTAAAGTGGATGGGATCCTGGAATGGAAAAGGGACATTAGGTAAAAACTAAGGAAATCTGAATAAAGTGTGACCTTTAAAATAGAAGAAAATAAGTTACTTTGTTGTTGCTAAAGGTCACAGAAGTTGTAAATGTTTAATTAAGTGGGGCTTGAGCTCTGTTCTGCTGCCTTTGAAGCCTGTGCTTATTCCATATTACAGGTCTGCTTGCAAGGGAATAGCTCCAGCCTCCTGCTATTTCATTTCCTAGGAGTGCTTGTAATGAGCTCTTCTGGGTATACAAAATGTATAGGAAGAAAATTCTTGTTTCATTCTCTAGATTTGTTTCATTTACTCGAGACAGTTTTGATTACTGCTTCCATCCATAATCCATGTTTAGGCTGTATTTAAGATGTATTTACAATCAATTTTAATGTATGGGTTATATTTTTAATGTATTAGATTATATCTGACTCCATATATGCCTTTCCTTTTATCTTCCAGATCTTCCTTTAATCCACTTTGCTATCTCAACTTGTTTACCGCAGGATTTTTCAAAGCTTATAATGTACTGACATTCATTTTAATTAACTCATGGAAATACATAAGATGTAATGTTTCCAAACAGTGCTAGCCATTGGGCTCATTCTCAGTATATTTTGAGGGATTTATGCTTTTTGAGACCACTGTGGAAAGCACTGTCCTACTTGTACGTGCCCCTTAAATGTCTTAGGTTGACCAAGCAAACATGGACGAAGCAAGCAAAAAGCTTTCAGCCTCTAGAGCTCTGCCAACAACTTTTCATGGGTGACTCTTTATCTAGTGCTCTCATTCAGTTATTCTGGTTCTTCTACTCCCCTTGTTATTGCTTTGTAATTTGGATTCTTCATCCAGATCTTTGGAGGATGGTCTAGCTCTGGCCTTAGCACCTTTCTTTCAGAAAGAATCCAAAATCCATTTTTTTTAGCATAAGTACTGGGATTGATCATGAGTAAAGTGCTACCAAAGTTTTCACAACCAACTTCAGCTGCTGGAGAAAATGATCAGACGCATTCTTCAGCCCAGCTTTCTAGCAGACAGAAGAGAGAGTTCAAATACATATTTACTGTCTAAAATTCCTTCTTTCCTATTTATTCTTTCTTCTTCATCATAACTACCTTGCAGGAGATTAAGACACATTATCTTCTTCCAATACATTTTTTTCAGCAAAAGAAGAAAAAAATGTTTCAATATATTTTTATCAGTATTTTCCTGTGAGAACTAGGATATTTCAGGAGGGCAAGGCACCTACCAATCAGTAAAGGACCTGCTGATATAGAGTGACAAAAATGGGTTTATAATTTATTTCATCTTGCTTCTTTTTGATAAACATCCAATTTAACTATAAGTGTATTGATTTAATTTGAAGCAATCAATTTTTTAAAATGTGTTATTCAACAAATACAATAATTAAAAAGTTAGCTTCTAGGAAGCTCAGAGCTAAGTTTTCCACCTTTGTTATCTTGAACATTTGTGTATGTGGTGGAGTAGGGGGTGGCAAATAAAAGTGTATAAGTGAAGTGTGTAAGTGGACCATTTCCCTTGCTCTGTTTCAAAACTACACTTCTCATGCAGACTTCAACATATGTCCTTTTCTTATCTATATGTCATAGTATTTTTGCCAAATTTGACTGTTACGTACTTAAAACATTATCAGAGGTATTGAATTAAGAAGTATAGCCATTCGTATAGTAAGTATAGACATTCAAGATAAAGTTAATCTTTATGATGTACTTATAGCAATCTCCTGAAAGTTGGCTTTTTCATTGTGTGGTAACTAATGTGATAAATGATAGTACCCATAAATTCTCCTAACTTTTAGTCAAGAACAATGTGTTTCTTTTTGCTCTCAAATACTTAGTTCTACCACCCATTTCAAAAATCTCAAATTGCCGTAATACAAGATTGTGCTCAGACTAGATGGACTAATTCATCTCTCTTTTTAAATGGCACATACATATATACATCTATGTCAGACATGGTTAATATCTCTCAGTATCCATTCTTACTTTTCTAAAAATAAGTAAATTTAGAACTCACTTCTAGAACTTCTAGAATCTTCTGCTCAAGTTTTAGTTGGATACATAGTTTCCTAGCCAGAAACTAGATTTCCAACCTCCTTTGAAGCTTAGGTCAGTCATATGACTAAACTTCAGACTAGTCCCATAGTCTGATACTACAACATACAGATAAGAAAAGGACATACGTTGAATTCTACATAGAAAGTCTATATTAGAGTTAATGGGTGTATCTTTCAGGTCAAATCCCTTAAAAAGAAAATTTCTTGTGCTCCAATTCTCTTTTCTTCCTTTCATTGGACTAGAATGTAGATATTATAGCAAGTTATCTGATCAGGCTCTCATGAACTTCACTATGAAAGATTTAATAGATTTAAGGGCTACATAATAGAATGAACTTGAGTCTTTAGAGCAGAGCCACTGGGGTTACTTACCAACTCTGGACAATTATGCGTGAGAGGAATATGCTTCTAGCTTGTTTGAGCCACTGTATTTTGAAGACTCTGTCATAACAGCTTAATATATACTATAATACATCACCTAAAACTTTCATTTCATTTATATATGAACTGTAGCATGCAGAGATCATATATATTTTTTATTGTCCTCAATAGTCAACAGCTTAGACAAGATCCCCACATGGAATATTTAATCAGGCTTAGATATATCTTTCTAGTTTAGGAGCATGGAACCTAGAACCTTCTGTGGCCAGAGCCTGTCAGTGACTCCATGATCAGAATCTAAGACATTGGCCCCATTTGTTAGAAGTATCTGTCAGGTTATTTCAACAGGAGGAAGAACTCAGTCAAGATATATAAGTTCCAGAGTTGGCTTAACATAAGTCAACTGAAGTTATCTTTTGCATGTACAGTTTGAGATGACTCAGCTAAGAAGAGAGATGGGCTGCACTGGACATAATAAACCTACAAGACAGAATGACTGAAGATATTTGTGCTGAGAATTGTCTAGAGATTGTTTAAGCAGTCAATGTGATTCTACTCTTTGCTTGCCCAGGCTATGTAAGAGGAGGGCAAATTGGGGGAGGGTTGTAGTAAGTGGCCCAGAAAACAGGTACATTTAACTTTGTTGGAATTTTTAGGAAAATTCTGACCATGCTGGCTAATCCACTTTTGTGACAGATACATACTGCTGGAAAAATTCAGTAAAGGTACCACCCCAAGGGCCTTTATGGAAAGAAATTGTCAAGGTGTAGGCTGCTACAGCTTGACTTTGAACTTTACAGATCCAGATTTCCCTAGTTAGGGCAATGACCCCGTTACAGAGGAAATAATCTATCTTCATGTACAGACTTTTAACTAGAAGAAAGGAAAACACAGTAAAAAATATACTTATTTTACTGCTCTTCCAGTAGGTACCAGCCTGGACTTTAGAGTACATTTTATGCATCTTTACAAAGCTTCTAGCTTCAAATTATCTGTGTCAGGCTTAGTGGGGCAGCACTACATTACCTACCCAAATGTTGTTGCATTTTTTAAATGTCACTTAGATGTGCCTTAAGGGCCAAGAGGAAGAATTTTAAGGAGATTAATATGTTTTATCTTCCAGCTCAAGATGCACCATTCTGTCATACAGTAGCGATCTGAAGTTGGCTATGAATTTAATTACTTGGCCTTTGCTGTGGCCTGGCATTTTTGTGATTCACATTGTTTCCATGGATGCAAGGGCCATATATTTAACTAATAAACAATTCAAAAGAATAATGGCATTTTATCATGGTGTGTATACCCTTTCTTGTATAAATATACAGAAGCAACTTGATAAATTTTATTTAAAACTCAAAAAAAAGAAGCTGTGTAAAGATTTTCACTGCAGCATCAGCCCACAGATACTCAAATCAGTTGTTAGATCCTTACCTTAGTATCAGATCCACTAGGAAATCTATGACTGGCTCCTAGGGGAGAGGAAGAGGAATATAATAAAGGGAAAGTGATAGTTAATTGGGTGAGGCAGTTATATTTGAAACATCATGAAAAACATACAGAAACTGAGACCCCCAGAGCCAACTCAGTTACGGTGTGATGAGTGCAATTCAGGTGATGGGGGAGGGTATTTCTCACCCACTCTTATGCAGTTAGTGGCAAAGGGGAGCAGAAGAGCAATAGCAATGCCAGGAAAGTTTTTGAAGCAATGCCAGGAATGTCTGCAGCCAAGAAGAGGAAGAAAAATAGAGACCATTTTAACCCTGCAGTGATTGCTGGAAATGACAAAAAGCAGGGATGCTCCTATGTAGTGAAGAGGAAGACCAAATTCGGCACCCCAAAAAGCCACTTGAACCGGTTCCGGAGGTTCTGATGACGAAAGGAAGAGAATGGTCAGGTGCTTGGAGTTCTGGTGATGCTGCCAGTGAGGTCTCAGTGAAAGACTGCTTTGGTCACCAATACTGTCATCCACATTCCTCATTCGCGCTCCCTGATTTGAGTAGAAAACACAGAACTACTTTTAATTCTTGGAATAGGTTTCTTTCTTGATTGAGGACATAATACAGAGAAAACTCCACTGACTTAGGATTTGGCTATTTCATATTTTTGCGCATAACTAATGAAGGGCCCTTGAGAGGTACAGAACTACAGTATATGATAAAAGAGCAACATCCCATAACACACACATGCACACACACACACACACACACACGCATGCATGTATTTTAGACTTGGCAAAAAGATCTTTGATATGAAATTGTTAAATAATAATTAATGAGAATTATTTTGCCTTTCTTCTAAAGAGTAAAGAGGGAAAATATCATACTGCAACCTACATTACCCTTTGTGATGACAATTAATTACAGTAAGGGACAGAAATCTGGTGCTATTTTGCAATGTCTCTTCATAAAAATGAAGAATAAACTCGAAGGGAAAAGCTCCTCTTAAACTTGTTCACAGACTTCTCTTTTAATGTTTTGACCTTGCTCTTACAACATTTGGTGCAGAATGGCAAATAGGTAAAATAATATTATTCCACTGTAAATCGTTTATTTGGATATTTTTTAAAAGTAGGATACAGATGGCTGTATTTAGGGAAAACAAAATGTTGACATACAGTGGTTCACTTGACTAAACTGAATTCTGTAACTCAAATTAAAAAATCCCGTTCTCTCTCCCTCTTTCTCTTCTTCTTTCTTTCTCTCTTACATTCTCTTTTTCTTTCTTTCACTCTCACTTTATTTCCTCTCTTTTTCTTTCTTTCAAAAATAAAAAAAAAAAGAAGGAGGAATAGCAGATGAGGGCAAAATTAGGACGGTTACTGGGAAAATTAATGGTTGCTTTCTTGACATTACTTGGAAGGTGCCTATAGATCTCTAAACATCAGAAATTTTTTGTTTATATTTACAGCCAGGGTGCCTAAACTCCCCCCCGCCACAATTTCCTTGGTAAAACATCACTGAAAACAGCTGAAATGTAACTGCTCCTCTGGAGGGCAATACGATGAGATGAGCAAAGCCCTGGAAAGGACACAAAGACCAGCTCCGAGTCTCTGCCATTTACTCATTATTAAACTCTGGACAATGTGCCTAACCTTGCTGGGCCTCAATTTTTCCACTGCATTATGGGGTGACATCTACAATCAGCTAATATATGTGAATAGACTTTAAATAAATAATCTAATTTGCCTTGTGTACAGGGGATGAAGAAAAGAATGGGAGGTCAGACTGTGGAAATACGAAAGATCTGATGAGAAGGGTCTAGGATGCTAAGTCAAAGAATTAGAATTTATTCGATGCTTTATAAGGCATACTGATATCATTAAAGGCAGTGACAATGTGTACTAATGTTTGTGGCTCTATGTTAGATTTAAATATTGAGAGAATGAATAAAAAGATTTAGGCTACTTATTTATTAAAATATAGAGAAAACCTTTTGAATTTGAGTCCACCATATTACAGTGTATAAAGCTTTTTTTAATACTGTAGGAATTAATCCAATTTCCTTTCCTTTTTTCCTCTCCATTTTTTTCCCAAAACAACAACAACAACAACAACAACAACAACAACTCTGCTTTGGAACTGTAAAACAAATAGTGCATTGAAGAAAGGTAACAGTTTTTCACTGTAACTTTTGTTTTGGGAGGTATCAAGTATTCAAGGATCAGGATGCACATCAGGCCTTGAGGTATACTACTTGCCTTATTCCTTTATACAATAATAATCACTAAATGATCACTACTTGAGATTCCTGCTTTGATATTATTCAAATTGCGCTCATCAAAAGAAAGTTACAGTTTTCTTTGCTGCTTTTTCAATGCATCCAATAATTTGCATCCTTTCACTTTTATAAGATTTTGGAGTCACATAAAATTAAAATAACTGGTAATAATGACAACAGCAAGGAAATAGATGAGGGAAAATATCTGCATCAACTTTGCTTTACTAGCTTCCTGCAGCATGGCCAGCTAGCCTTGTTCTTACCTGGTTTTTACATGAGAAATGTGAGTACAGTCAATACAAAGTATGAAAGAAAGAAGAAGGGTTTGGAGAGATAGCATGGGAAGAAATGCCAGATATAGGTGAAGGGGAGGAAAGCAGCAAATCACACTGCCACGTGTGTACCTATGCAACAATCTTGCATGTTTTTCACATGTACCCCAAAACCTAAAATACAATAAAAATTTAAAAAAAAAAAACTGTTGTCAGGATGCACGTAACTAATGCCATTCCATAATTGCAATTTAATTAAAAGAAAACCCTCCACAACATTGATATACCATATGTAAAGCAACAGTCAATGGTAGACAGGAAAAGATATAAATATAGTATATGAATAAGTGCTTTGGAATTCTAATTACTAACAAAACTTACTTAAAATTTAAAAATAGCATAAGAAGGTTTCTGTGAAATCAATTTTTAACTCAATTGGGTAAACACCTAGGAGAATGATGGCTAGATTATCTAGTGAGAATATACTTAGTTTCATAAGAAACTGCCAAACTGATTTCCAAAGTAGATATTTTGCATTCTGATCAGCAGTGAATGAAAGCTCCTATTCCTACCCATTCTCACCAGCAATTGGTATTGCCTGTTTTTGTTTTGTTTTGTTTTAGATTTTGGCCATTCTAACAGTTATGTAGTAGTATCTTGTTTTACTTTACAATTTCTTAACATATGATGATAATCATATTTTAGTTTTAAAATTTGCCTTCTCTGTATCTTCTTTGGTGAGGTTCTGTAAAGATCATTTTGGCACTGTTAAATTAGGTTGGCTGTTTTCTTATTGTTGAGTTTTAAGAGTGTATTTGTATGTTTTGATTACAAGCTCTTTATCTAATGTGTATTTAAAGATTTCTGCCACATAATGACTTGTCTTTTCCTTCTCTTAACAGTGTCTTTCACAAAGCAGAACTTTTAAATTTCAATAAAGTCTATCTTGTCACATATTTCTTTCATAGGTTGTGATTTTGATGTTGTACCTAAAAACATAAACATTGAGAGAAATGCCAGTTACAGGCAACGGGCGGATGGAGGAAGCAAACCACCTTGCCAAGCATGTACCTATGCAACAATCCTGCATGATCAGCATATGTACCCCAGAATCTAAAGTACAATTAAAAAAAAAAGAGAAACACATAAACAAAACCCAAGGTCACTAAAATAACCTGGTCTTCCGTGTTTTCTAATAGGCATTTTATAGTTTTTGGAATTTTCATGTAGGACTTTAATTCATTTTGACTTAAATTTTAAATAAATACACAGAAGTAGAATATGGTGGTTTTACTTTTAGTTTTATGAGGAACTTCCATACTGTTTTCTATAGTGGTTGTTCCAATTTACATTTCTACTAGTAGTATTCAAAGGTTCCCTTTTCTCTATATTGTATCCAATACATCTACTTTTAAAAAAATGAAAATAGGCATCTTATCAGGGGTAAGATGATATCTCCTTGTGGTTTTGATTTGTATTTCCCTGATGATTAGTGATGTTGAGCAATTTTTTATATATTTGTTGGCCATCTGTATGTTTTTGGAAAAAAGTCTATCCAGATCCTTTCCCCATTTTTAAATTGGATTTTTTTTTTAAATTTTGAGCTTTAGGAGTTCCTTATGTGTTTTGAATAGTAATCCTGTCTCAGATATGCAGTTTGCAAATATTTTCTCCAATTCTGTAGGGTCATCTTTTCATTTATTGTGTAATAGAAGCTATTTAGTTTGATGTAATCCCACTTGTTTATTTTTGCCTCTGCTGCCTTGCTTTTGGTGTCATATATAAAAAATGATTGCCAAGGCCAAAGTGTCAAGGAGCTTTTCTCTGTTTTCTTACCAGGAATGTATAGTTTTATTAGCAAATAAGTGTGACTATTGGTGCTTTTTTTAAAAAACAAAAGCAAACAACAAATTCTTATCTGACACAGGAAAAGGGATTCATTTCAATTAGTAAATCATTTTTATGATTCTGATATCAATATCAGGGGACAAGGATTAACATCCATCTCAGAAACTAACACTTAAGCCCATACTTTCAGAGAGCATTTTTTTTTTTTTGGTGGAGGAGGGTATTGATTATAACAGAGCCAAATCAATTATTATAAAGTCTAATTTTGATGTATGATTAATATTGACAAGCATTTTGACACTACTCTACATATTGACACCACTCTACCAAAATTAGATGAACAAATCATGTCCAACAGTTACAAGTTAATTCCCTATAAACACTATGCCTGCAATCCCGGCATACAAACCCTAGATAAAGGTGGGTTCTATTAATTGGGACAAATCTTTGGAAGGTAAGTCTTATCTCCTTCATAAAATTGCTTTTTTTGGAAAAAGGAATCCTAATTTTTTATACAATACAAAAATAGAAAATAAAGTGAGGCACCAATACCTTCTTAAATAGTGTGTGTATTGGTCAGCCCTGTCACCATTCACTGCTTAACCATATTTCAGCAGTCCTTCCTCTGTGAAACAGCCACCTCTTCACTGTGGTGTTATAGACCAGCTCATAACTCCCACTGCTGCTTTGCCTGCAACTAGCTTTTCCATGTGTCTCAGCCTCTTCTCATATCATAGCACAGTTGAGCCTCTTATTCATATTTGTGAATTTACCTAATAGTCAAAATTTATTCATAACCCCAAATTCAATACTCACAGTGCTTTTATGGTTAGTCATGGACATGCACAGAGCAGCAAAAGATTTGAGTTGGCCAGGCGCGGTGGCTCACGCCTGTAATCCCAGCACTTTGGGAAGCCGAGGTGGGCGGATCACGAGGTCAAGAGATCGAGACCATCCTGGCCAACATGGTGAAACCCCATCTCCACTAAAAATACAAAAATTAGCCGGGCGTGGTGGCAAGCGGCTGTAGTCCCAGCTACTCGGGAGGCTGAGGCGGAAGAATCGCTTGAACCCAGGGGGCGGAGGTTGCAGTGAGCTGGGATTGCGCCACTGCACTCCACTCTGGCGACATAGCAAGACTCCGTCTAAAAAAAAAAAAAAAAAAAAAAGAAAAAGAAAAAGAAAGATTTGAGTTGTCTGATGTGTGCATGTTCCTGCTGAGGCCAGATACGACAACGCTCTGCCCTCTTCTTTCAACCCTAATGCTATAAGCAAGTGTCCTTTCTACGGTGTATTTAGTGCTACTTTTTTACAAATTTCTGGATTTTTTGGTGATTTTACTGTTTAAAATGACCCCTGAGAATAGTGATGAAATGCTGTCACGTGTTCTCCGGTGCAAGAAGCTTATGATTACACCTGACCGACAGAAGAAAAACGTGTGTTAGACAAGCCTCATTCAAGCGTGAGATATAGTGCTGTCAGCCATAAGTTCAATATTGACAAATAATATACATCAGATAGGATGTCGTTTAACAAATGAACACACAAAATAAGGTATTTATTGATCATTTGATAAAAATGTGACCAGATATTTGAAGGAACCTAACGCTGTAATTCCCCTAGGAGCAATGGTTCAGTATCTGACAATCCATTCTTCTTGCCAAGTTTGTAGAACATAACTACTGTGAGCAAACAAGAATTGACTGTATCTGTAACTGAGAATAACAGCAATTTCAAATTGCTCATCAGGACCTGTGAACAAAAATACATCCTAATTTTTTAAAAAAATCAATAAGATAATAAAAAAGGTCAGTTTATTTTAATGCAACTTCTTGAAGTCCAGATTTTACATCAGTATGTTCTCATTAACTACATTGCTAATAATGATTAGGTTACTAATAGACTTTATTAAATGCTGCCTCCGGATGCTTATTAGTTGTGAAGTGCTTTTCTCTTTTTTTGCACACAAAGCTACAGAGTTTTATGCCTTTTTCAGAGCTCTTCAGGATATTACCTCTCTGTTTTGAATGCAGAGTCTTAGTGGGATTTTTAAATGAGTAATTAACAAATTTTCAGAGGAAAGGCCATTTTCTGCTTTTATTCAATAAAATGATCTATCACTGGGCAGAGTTAAGAACAATCAATTACTTCTTCCAGTGAACCCTTAAGAAAGATCTCTTGCTTTTAACCATTTTATTTCTTTTTCAATTCTGATTTTATATGTAAAAGATGCATTGGTTTCAGACAATAATTATTTATAATTTCTAATGAACAATTATTTTTGGTGAATATTTGTGAAAAATCTTTTTTTTTCTTAAAAAAGAACTTTATTGCTCAAGCATAGATAATTTTTAGAGTGAGGGCTATTGTGGGAATCCTAGATTTAACTAATTTGAGTAACCTATCAGGGCAAAGAACACTTTGATCTTTAATTAAATCATCAGTTACTCTGGCATCATAACAATGTCATAACAACATGGGATAAAATTTGTGAAAGAAAATAATTTTATTTCTACCTCTGCTGAGTCACAAATTATTTAATATGGATATTTTGTAGATAAATGAACAGGTACTTGGAATCTATACTCTATTGAGAAAGAAAAAACATGAGGGGAAATAATTGTAATTCATAAACTTCAACCCTTGATCTTGGAAAACCAGAAAATCTCTAAACTCTTAATACAATTGAAAGGTAAGAAAAAAAAAAAACTAGGTCAGCAACAGGTCTTGTTATGTAAGTTACTTCAAAAAATAAAATCAAGCAATTTATTAATTTGAAAGTTCAGTTAATTTAACAAGTCACATAGCAATATAAATTTCTTCACTCACTGATTTCTCTTCCATTTAATAAATGTGCATTGTGCTGTGCTGTGCATTCTATAGAAAAATTATAGTTCTAGGATATATGTAATTACTGTTCAGGCACCATTTATTTAAAAACTATTCTTTCCCCTTTTAATTGCTTAAGCAGTGCTTAAGTTTTCTATGCATACTATAACAAATTATCACAAAATCAGTGGCTTAAAAGTATTAAAATATGCTTTCACAGTTCTGAAGGTTTAAAGTCAAAATTCAGTATCACTGGTCCAAAATCAAGGTGCTAGTAGGGCCTGATCCCTCTAGAAGATTCAGAAAGCATATTCTTCCAGTTTCTGATGGCTGCCATTCCTTGACTTGTGGTCCCATCACTCCAATCTCTGCCTCTGTGGTTACACTGCCTCCTCTTCCTATGTGTATGTGGAGTTAGGGCTCACTCAGAATCCAGGATAATCCTCCACTCTCAAGATCCTTAACTTAATCACTTTGGTGAAGACCTCTTTTCTTTTTTAGGCAGCATTTATAGGTTCCTTTCAGTGGCCATTATTCTACTTAGTATAGGTACAATTGTCAAAAAATCATTGATCATATTATATAGGTCTACATCTGGACTCTCCATTCTGTTCCTTTCTCATCTCTATGTCTAAAGCCAATACTCACAATTTCTTGATATTGTAGCATTATGGTAATATTGAGATCAGGTCATTTAAGTGCTCCAACTGTTCTTTTTTCAAAATACTCTTGTAGAATTTTTCCATTTCCATGTACATTTTGGACTAAACTTGTCAATTACTATGAAAAAGCCTGCTACATTTTCACTGATTTCCATTGAATTTATGGATCAGTCTTGGGAAACATGCCCTTTAAAACTATTGAGACCTCTGAACTTTGTACAAGGTGGGGCTCCCTAGGCCCCTCCCTCTTCAAGGGGTCTGCATGGAAACTGTGAGGAGGGGCGATTCCGTGTGCTGGGGGGCTCAGTGTGGCAGGGACTCCCCAGCAGTGAGGGCCTCTCTTCCTTTCATGTTCTCACTGGGGCTGGTGGTCCAGGGGTCTTACTCCTTGGAAGCCATGTGGGACATGAGGTCCACCATCATGTTGCTGTAGCCAAATTCATTGTCATACCAGGAAATGAGCTTGACAAAGTGGTCATTGAGGGCAATTCCAGCCCCAGCATCGAAGGTGGAAGAGTGGGTGTTGCTGTTGAAGTCGGAGGATACCACCTGGTGCTCAGTGTAGCCCAGGATGCCCTTGAGGGGGCCCTCCAATGCCTACTTCATCACCTTCTTCATGTCATCATATTTGGCAGGTTTTTCCAGGTGGCAGGTCAGGTCCACCACTGACATGTTGGCAGTGGGGACACATTAGGCCATGCCAGTGAGCTTCCCACTCAGCTCAGAGATGACCTTGCCCACAGCCTTGGCAGCACCAGTAGAGGCAGGGATGATGTTCTGGAGAGCTCTGCAGCCAACACACCACAGTTTCCTGGAGGGGCCATCTACAGTCTTCTGGGTGGCAGTTATGACATGGACTGTGGTCAT
>CAUYLG010029135.1:0-42582 GCA_963573385.1 Cacajao melanocephalus
ACTCAGTACTAGAGTGCCTTCAATAACTTGTAATATTTAATAGTCTTGTGTCCGTGTCTTAAGTATTTTACAAGAATTAATCTAATCCAGGCAAGGCCTGGTGACTCCTGCCTGTAATCCCAGTACTTTGGGAGGCCGAGGTGGATGGATCACCTGAGGTCAGGAGTTCAAGACCAGCCTGGTCAACATGGTGAAACCCTGTCTTTTGGGGAAAAAAAAAAAAAAAAAAAGAAAGAAAGAAAAAAAAATTTCAATTTATGCCAGCCAAAAGCAGAATAAAATTTTAATTTATGAATTTTTAAGATGAGGAAAGTGGTACTTAGCAATGCCAATTTTAATATGTCCAAGTTTGTGCAGTTACAAGGAATCTGATTCATAATCACTTTTCTCCATTGCCTCCACAGATAAAAAAGGTGTTCCCAGCCCTGCAGTTTTTCTTACAAAGCTTGCTTCCTTAACCATGTATCAATAAATTTTAATTGCAGCCAGGCGAGGTGGCTCACACCTGTAATCCCAGCACTTTGGGAGGCTGAGGTGGGCAGATCACCTGAAGTCAGGAGTTTGAAACCAGCCTGACCAACATGTTGAAACCCCATCTCTACTAAAAATACAAAAATTATCCAGGCATGGTGGCAGGTGCCTGTAATCCCAGCTACTCGAAAGGCTTGAACCCAGGAGAATTGCTTGAACCCAGGAGGCAGAGGTTGCTGTGAGCTGAAATCACACCACTGCACTTCAGCCTGGGTTACAGAGTAAGACTGTCTCAAAAAAAAAAAAAAAAAAAAAAATTCAAGTGCATATAGTATATGGCTTATGCTTTTTCCAAAATTTGGAATTTGATTTTTGATTATGGATTAGAATCCTTACATAAAGGAGTATTTTTGGATATTTGTCATGAACAGATGATTTTTAATTTCAGTAATAGATGTTGATTAATTTCCTTATTGTCAATAATAACATTATAAACACGTTATTTTCCTTTTTTCTAAACAAAGTATTTTTTTCTTTGTAACTCATTTGTTCTTTTTATTCTTCTTGGAAGAAAAAATATTTTACATAATATTCCTGTTATCAAGTATTTTCCTCATTGTGTAGCTTGTGAAAACTCAGGACTTTGCAATGAAGTGACTTCCCAGTTTCTCATACTGAGTCAGCAACAGAAAATCATTATTGTTACTCAAGACATGCTTACTCCACTGGATGAAACAATGAAATATAAGAACATATCCTTCTTAAGAAGCTTAACACTAGAATATTATATACAAACATGAATAGTAGCTTCTATTTGATAAATGCTGATGAGGAGTACAGAAAATAAAATCTTTGGGAATTTAGAGTAGGGAAGATCTTAGTAGGCGGAGGAAACTGACAAGAGCTTTGAAAAGGCAGTGGGATAATCAAGCGAGACAGCTCTGGAAAGGCATTACAGAAAGGGGAGATGAGGGCAGAGGCAGAGTTTCAGTTTGAGTAAATGTGCATGAAATAGAGTGCTCCATTATGCCAAAAGTAGAGGATTTGCGTGGGAGTAGAGTAGGAGATAAGAGCCCTAGATGATTCAACATTTACAACTCTTACACTTTGAACACTAATTTTTCTATCAAATGCCTCCAGGTCGCACTCTACTAAACTCCTTGAAGGGTGGGGACTTTTATCTTATCAACCTTGATACCTTCAGTGCCTGGTACAGAAAAGGGAGTCTGTTAAGTATTTGTTGAATGAATGAATTAATGAATCTCAGATAGATTAAGTGAATTTCTCAAAGTCAAACAACTGGTAGGTGATAGTATTACGACTGTAATCAACCATTTATTTTTACTCTGTTCAGACATGAATGATGAAATGTTACAGAATCCTTATTTCTTCATTCTCCTTTGCTTTTTGGAAATTTTCTTGGGTGAGCCTTACCTTCCGTAGAGTAACTGAACCAATAGGATGTATGTATACATAGAGATACATTTATGAGAAGGAATTGATTCACATGATTATGGCAGCCGAGAAGTCCCAGCATCTATCAGTTATAGACCAAGGAGAGCAGGTGGTGTAAGGTCCAGACAGAGTTTGAAGGCCTGAGAACCAGGAAGCCAATGAAGTCAGGAAAAAGCCTGTGTCTCACATTGAAGGCAATTAGGCAGGATAAATTCATTTTCTTTCTCTTTCTTTCTTTCTTTCTTTTTCTTTCTTTTTCTTTCTCTCTTTCTTTTTCTTTCTTTCTTTTTCTTTATTCTTTCTCTTTCTTTTTCTTTCCTTCCTTCCTTCCTTTCTTTCTTTTTCTTTCTTTCCTTCCTTCCTTCCTTCCTTCCTTCCTTCCTTCCTTCCTTCCTTCCTTCCTTCTTTTCTTTCTTTCCTTTCTCTCTCTCTCTTTCTTTCTTTCTTTCTTTTTATCTCTCTCTTTCTTTCCTTTCTTTCTATCTCACTTTGTTGCCCAGGCTGGAGTGCAGTTGTCTGATCTCACTGCAACCTCCCTCTCCCGGGTTCAAGCAATTCTCCTGCCTCAGACTCCTGAGTAGTTGGGGTTGCAGGCATGTGCCATCACCCTGGCTAATTTAGTATTTTTAGTAGAGACGGGGTTTCACGATGTTGGCCAAGCTGGTCCTGAACTCCTGTTCTCAGGTGATCTGCCCACCTCGGCCTCCCAAAGTGCTGTGATTACAGGCTTGAGTCACCCCTCTGGCCCCAAATTATTTGACTATATTATCACATTTGATCCTTATTACAATCTTAAAGGATGAATAGGTCAATGTCACTATCCCCATTTTACAGGCGAGGAAACTGAGAAATGAGAAATGCAAACCAGTATGCCAGTCACCAGGTGTCAGATTAATTACTGAGCTAGAGGACAAATGAGGTAGCTCAAGCCTGTACTCACAGCACTTTGGGAGGCCGAGGCAGGCGGATTGCTTGAGCTCAAGAGTTCGAGACCAGCTTGGGCCAGAAAAAAAAAAAATTAGCAGGGTGTGGTGGCATGCACCTGTAGTCCCAGCTACTTGGGAGGCTGAGGTGAGAGGCTTGCTTGAGCCCAGGAGGTTGAAGCTGCAGTGAAATGTGATTGCACCATTGCACTCCAGCCTGGGTGACAGAGCAAGACCCTGTCTCAAGGTGATGAAATAATCAGAATTATCTCAAGCCTACCATTCTGAATGGTATAGTTATTTTGTATCATTGTATAATTTTCTCCTGCTATTTCATTCTTTCAGGTTCTAAGGGAGAGTAAGTTCCAGTTGGTTTCCAAAACGTCCACTTTCAATGGCTTTCTGGCAATTTTGAGCTTAAAGATTATGTCTTTTTTTAAAAAAAGCTGACCAGAGCAGCTGGAGAAAAGAGAAAAAAAGATTATGTCTTTTCTTCTTTTCTTTCTCTTCTAATAACTAGAACACATGCAGAAGGTCCTTAGTATACTCGTGAACAATGAATACATAAAGAAAATAAGTTTAGCCAGGCGCAGTGGCTCACGCCTGTAATCCCAGCACTTTGGGAGTCCAAGGCGGGAGGATCACCTGAGGCTGGGAGTTCGAGACCAGCCTGACCAACATGGAGAAACCCCGTCTCAACTAAAAATACAAAATTAGCCAGATGTGGTGGCGCGTGTCTGTAATCCCAGCTACTCGGGAGGCTGAGGCAGGAGAATTGCTTGAACCCAGGAGGCAGAGGTTGCAGTGAGCTGAGACCATGCCATTGCACTCCAGCCTGGGCAACAAGAGCGAAACTCGGTCTCAAAAATAAATAAAATTAGTTTAGAAGAGACCTGAGAAAGTCTGGGTAGGGGATTGGGAATATTCTTCTTTGTTAGAAGATGATCCCTTAGCACTGGGACATCAGCAGTGACAATCCTGAGTCACAGTTGGTGAGAAGCAGCAGGGAATAAGGGGGAAAGGAGGTAGAGGCAGGCACAGTGGCAGTCCAAGGAAATGAAGGCAAACTGTGGTCATGAGACCAGAGACAAGGGGAGCTGGGGAAGGGAATGATGTCATCAGAACAACAATAGAGGAAGACGGTTTTGGCAGCAGCCTTTGAATAGACTTTGAAGAAAAAAATCAGAGAGAGGGGAAAAAGGAAACGGGAAAGGGAAGTCTGTTGAGAACTCAGCATGACATTTGGAGTGGGTGGAGAGCATCCTGTATAGCTTGATGTTTGGAACATCTGGTCACCTCTTACAATAACAGAACCTTAGAAACTTCAGCTTTCTCAACTGGCCAGGTTAGAATGAGTGTGAATTCCATGGCCAAACCGTCATTGCCAGAAGACAGGAATATCTAAAGAGAGAAAAATTCAGATGGGAACTGACTCTTCTCTTAACACTGATAACACCGATAACACCCCACTAGTTTTTCAATGTAAGTATTCATATTTGTAAATGTATATATGCTTTATGTATCTTTGGAATACAATATTGGTTTTGTATTAAATTTAAAGCGTAAAGTCTACTTTAATTCAATTATCTCAAAAGGCAAAAAGTAACCAACAGATTTACAAAGAAAGCAATTGTTTTCAAAGCTTATGATTTTCATTACCCATTTTTCTTTTCTTTCTTTCTTTCTTCCTTTTTTTTTTTTTTTTTTTGGAAACAGAGTTTTGATCTTGTTGCCCAGGCTGGAGTGCAGTGACCAGATCTTAGCTCACCACAACCTCTGCCTCCCTGGTTCAAGCCATCCTCCTGTCTCAGCCTCCCGAGTAGCTGGGATTACAGGCATTCACCACCACACTCAGGTATTTTTGCATTTTTAGTGGATACAGGGTTTCGACATGTTGGCTGGGCTGGTCTCGAACTCCTGACCTCAGGTGATTTGCCTGCCTTGGCCTCCCAAAGTGCTGGGATTACAGGTGTGAGCCACTGTGCCCAGCTTTTTTTTTAATTTTTTTATTTTTTTAATTTTTTATTTTTTAGACAGGATCATCTGGCTCTGCCACCCAGGCTTGAGAGCAGTGCCACAATCACAGCTCACTGCAGCCTGGAACTCCCAAGGCTCAAATGATCCTCCCACTTCAGCCTCCAGAGTACCTGGGACTACAGGCGCCCGCCACCACGCCCAGCTCATTTTTGTGGTTTTAGTAGAGACAGGGTTTCGCCATGTTGGCCAGGCTGGTCTCGAACTCCTGGGCTCAAGCGATCCTCCTGCCTCAGCCTCCCAAAGTGCTGGGATTACAGGCGTGAGCCACCACACCCAGTTTTTTTGTTTTTGTGTGTTTTTTTTTTTGAGATGGAGTCTCTGCTGCCAGGCTGGAGTGCAGTGGCGCGATCTTGGCTCCCTGCAGCCTCCGCCTCCCGGGTTCAAGCGATTCTCCTGCCTCAACCACCCCAGTAGGGGACTACAGGCATGCGCCACCACACCCAGCTAATTTTAGTATTTTTAGTAGAGACGGGGTGTCACCAATGTTGGCCCGGATGGTTTCCATCTCTTGACCTCGTGATCCGCCCGCCTCAGCCTCCTAAAGTGCTGGTATTACAGGAGTGAACCACCGCGCCTGGCCCACTCTACCCATTTTTCTGTTGCATTGTGTAATTTTAGATACCTTGCTTCATTTCTATCATTGGCCGAAAATTTCCACAACTCAATTGTGCCCTCTAGTGTTTCTTCGCCTTTAGTGACGGCTACTTTGGAGTTTTAAAAAGTGGTCCCACAGAACTGGACTCTTCTTAGGAGCGGGAAACTAATAATGATTACCACATTGTCATCTTTAGGCTACTCACTGTAGCAATCAATATAGGCATGGCTATGTGATGGTAACAAACAAGCCCCCAAATCTCAGTGGCTTAAAAATCCGAAGTTTATTTCTCACAGAAGGTCCAATGAGGGTTGGCTGGGCTTGTCTGCAAGCGGTGTCTTGGAGATGGAGGGTTCCCTTGTTTGGTGATCCCCATCGCCGTCTCGCCTGACATGACAGGGAAAGAGAAGGATGGAGGAGGCACACTTGCTTTTAACTGCTTCAGCCTGGAACTGACACGTCACCCTGCTACTTCCTATTGGCCAGAACTAGTAGCCTGGCCCCAGCCCAATGGCAAGGGAGCTGGGAGGATGTGGAGAAGCCTGTGAGTTTGTTCCGGGAGGCTAAGTGCCTCTGTTAAAGCTTCTGCCAGAGCAGCTAGGAAACAAGCACAATATATATTCTAGCTTTTTATTTTGGAAAATAATTTTTATTTGAGATTTTCCAAAAACAAAGTATTCAATCAGAAAGAACAATGGTATGTATATATATAATATATATATTATATATATATATAATTTTTTTTGAGATAATTTCTCATTCTGTCACCAGACTGGAGTTCAATGGCATGATCTCGGCTCACTGCAACCTCTGCCTCCCCGGTTCAAGCAATTCTTCTGCCTCAGTCTCCCGAGTAGCTGGGATTATAGGCATGTGCCACTGCACCGGGCTAATTTTTGTATTTTTAGCAGAGACCAGGTTTCACCATGCTGGTCAGGCTGGTCTCGAACTCCTGACCTTGTGATCCACCTGCCTCAGCCTCCCAAAGTGCTGGGATTATAGGCATGAGCTACCACACCTGGCCAGCTCTGCTTTCAAATGAAATCATCTTCCCTATACCTAGTGGTGGTCTGGAGATAATACGCTCTAGTGTTTAGCCTTCAGTACAAGCATGTTACATCATTAACCTTTTCCTTTTCAACCCTGATATACTGAGAGGCTGATTTTTAAAAAGTTATTTTAAATATTGAAGACTAAACTCTGATTTTTAAATCTTGCCCAAATTCCTATCTAAGGGGTCTGGAGGGTCATGCCCTACAAATCATAAAAATTCTCATCAGACAGGTTTTATTTAACCCTATATATCATGATTTTCTTTTTCTTTCTTTCCAGTGAGCATGGCTCACTGAAACTTCTGCCTCCTGGTTTCCACTGATTCTTGTGTCTCAGCCTCCCGAGTAGCTGGGATTACAGGTGCGTGTCACCACACATGGCTAAATTTTGTATTTTTAGTGGAGATGGGGTTTCACTATGTTAGCCAGGCTGGTCTAGAACTCCTGACCTCAGGTGATCCGCCTGCCTTGACCTCCCAAAGTGCTGGGATTATAGGTGTGAGCCACACGCAGCCAGATTTACTTTACAACTTGACTCTGGCATAACATTATGAGACAAAAAAGAAAAGCAAAATATTTTACCCAAAACAAGTTTCTTTGCCATATTTTGAAATGGCCCTGCAAAATATGACAAATTTTCATGGGGGGAAAATTTGCGTGTGTAAAGAATCTCTATTAACTTAGCTGGATCTTTTTCTTTCAGACCCTCCCAATCCTAAAGAGATCACCTAAAATCTGAATAGGAAACATTAGTCGTCTTATTGTCTCTAAGGACAGCCACTATAAGACTCAAAAGGACTTTGGTCTCCACAATCTTTATCTTAACCTGAACATTCCCTTTCTATCAATCCCAGGTGTTTAGACAAAGTCAACCAGCTGTCAACCAGAAAATATTTAAATTCACCTGTAGCCTGGAAGCCCCGGCTTTGAGTTGTTCCGCCTTTCTGGACTAAACCAATGTATTTCCTGAATGTATTTGATTGATGTCTTATGCCTCTCTAAAATGTATAAAACCCAGCTGCGTCCCAACCACCTTGGGTACATGTTCTCAGGACTTCCTGAGGGCTGTGTCATGGGCCATGGTCACTCATATTTGGCTCAGAATAAATCTCTTCAAATATTTTACAGAGTTTGACTCTTTTTGTTGACAATATGGAGGTGCTGTAGGATGTTAGGCACATTATTACCAGCTTCACCATATTTTAAAAAGTTTTTCTTTTTTTTTTTAAGAGACAGGGTTTCATCATGTTGGTCAGGCTGCTCTTGAACTCTCGACCTCAGGTGATCCGCCTGCCTCAGCCTCCCAAAGTGTTGGGATTACAGGCGTGAGCCACCGCGCCCGGCCTAAAAAGTTTTTATTATAATTCTATTGCTAATACTATGATTAACTTCCATATAATAATACAGTAGTTGCTCCTTATCTGTGAAGAATACATTCTGAGATACCCAGTGGATGCCTGAAATCGCTAATAGTACCAAACCCTGTAGATACTGTTTTTTCTTTTATATGCATATATACACACACATCCCTATGATAGAGGTTACTTTATAAATGAGGCACAGATCAACAACAATAACTAATGATAAATAGAACAATTATAACAATATGCCAGCATCCTTACCCTTGTGCTTTGAGGCCATGATTAAGTTAAATAAAACTTATGTGAGTACGCATACTTCAATACCATGACAGTTGATCTGATTCTGATAACTGGGCCAGCTACTAAGTGACTCATGGGCAGGTGGTGTAGATGGCATGGAGGCACTGGACACAGGGATGATTCACAACCAGCCCCAAGCAGGATGAAACAAGACAGCAAGAGATTCCATCACAGTTATCAGAACAGCGCAGGAAACTTATGAATTGTTTATTTCTGGAATTTTTCTTTTGTTTTTTTTTGAGATGGAGTCTCACCGTGTTGCCCAGGCTGGAGTGCAATGGTGTGATCTTGGCTCACTGCAACCGCTGCCTCCTGGGTTTAAGCGATTCCTCTGCCTCAGCCTCCTGAGTAGCTGAGATTACAGGTGCGTGGTACCATGCCTGGCTAATTTTTTGTATTTTTTTGTAGAGATGGGGTTTCACCACGTTGGCCAGGGTGGTCTTGAACTCCTGACCTCAGGTGATCTGCCTGCCTCAGCCTCCCAAAGTACTGGGATTACAGGCGTGTGCCCAGCTGAATTTTTCATTTAATATTTTCGGACTGCAGTTGACTGTGGATAACTGAAACTGTGGGTAACTGAAACCGTGGGTAACTGAAACTGGGGATAAGGTGGAAGTATGACAATGCCTACTAGGCACTGTTCTAAGTACTAGACACAGGCGATACGCGATGATACTGGTCTTTGAAATAGAAAACAGGAGAAAAAGTAGGATAGCAAAGGGAGAAATGATTACTTGAGTGTTGGGCATGTTGGATTTGAGGTGTCTGAGGGAAAGTGAGTGGAAGTGTGAATGGGGCAGAACTAAGGAGCACTGCCAGGGCTGGAGGTAGATTTGGGAATCAATAACATGTAGGTAAGAGCTGAAGCTGTGGAACAAATGAGATTCCCGAAAGAGAAGGAATGCAGAATGTCCAGTTAGTCCAGCCCCAGCCCTGAGCTGAGCCAAAAGGATGACCAGGAATTAACCAGGAAAGAAGATGGAAGAGGTCATTTCCGGCAGAGGAAGTAGTGATGGCAAAGAAGACTGCAGGTCCCTGAGGTCAACTGAAAAAGCACATGATTTGTAAATTTAGAAAGGAGGGCTGGGCATGGTGGCTCGCACCTTTAATCCCAGCACTTTGGGAGACTGAGGTGGGAGGATGGCTTGAGCCTAGGAGTTTGAGATCAGCCTAAGCAACATAGAAAGACTCCCATTTCTACAAAAGTAAAATAAAATAGAAATCGTTTGGTGGTGTGTGCCGGCAGTCTCAGCTACTCAGGAGGCTGAGGTGGGAGGACTGCTTGAGCCCAAGATTTCAAGGCTGCAGTTAATTATGATTGCACTGCACTCCAGCCTGAGTGACAGAGCAAGATCCTATCTCAAAAATAAATAAATAAATAAATAACAATTAGAAGGAGACTTTGTTTTTTATAAAGGATTACAGCCTGCAAGGTGGCCATTCTGACAGACTGGGACGAGTAGCCTCCAGGAGAGGCTGAAAGGCAGGCTCTTCAACGGAGACAGGAATTATGCTAAGGGCGTTGGCCAAGCATATATATTGAACAGGTTACAGGAGGAGCTATGAATGTTCATGAATGGGGTCCTGAAGCATGTGTGATAAGCAAACGTGCATGTTACATGTGACCCATATTCACTTTGGAATGCAGATTTAACATTTAAATGTATTACAGTTAGGCCCTATATGTCAAAAGGTGAAGCAGGGGCTGGGCGCGGTGGCTCAGGCCTGTAATCCCAGCACTTTGGGAGGTGGAGGAGGGCAGATTGCCTGAGGTCAGGAGTTTGAGACCAGTCTGGCAAACATGGTGAAACCATGTTTCTACTAAAAATACAAAAAAAAAAAAAAAAAAAAAAATTAGCCCAGCAGGGTGACATGCGCCTGTAATCCCAGCTACTTGAAGGTTGAGGCAGGGGAATTGGTTGAACCAGGGAGGTAGAGGTTGCAGTGAGCCAAGATCATGCCACTGTACTCCAGCCTGGGTGACAGGGCTAGACTCCGTCTCAAAAAAAAAAAAAAAAAAGGTGAAGCAGGGACATGAAGAACTGTGCTCAAGTGCAGAGATTCTGTAAACCGGCCAGAACCAGTCCACAGTCGGTGGCCTCTTATCAGGAGAAAGTTACAGAACTCAGTCTTTGATCCAGTTGAAGCTGTCCTGATGGCTGGTGGAACGGCGAGTCAGTCTAAGTGTCTGATGGTGGCTGAGCTGCAACGGCTTCAACATTGCTTATCTCAAGGCCAGTGCTTGTTTAGCTGCTGGAGAAAAAGAAAATCCTGGTGGCAGTGAGAATATAGTTTATTCTTTAACTCTAGGGAGTGCATGGCCCTTGCCTGGCATGGGCTTAGGTCTGTTTATAATTTGGCATCTTATCGCCACAAAAAGTCCACTGTGTCAGGATTATGAACTCCATTTTAACATTAATGCTGGTCAGTTTTTCTGTCTAAACTGCAAAAGGGAAGGGATATAATGAGGTGTGTCTGCCTCCCACTCTGTCATGGCCGGGAACTCAGTTTTTAAGATTTCTCCCCGGGCACAGTGGCTCACGCCTACAATCCCCGCACTTTGGGAGGCTGAAGTGGGTGGATCAACTGAGGTCAGGAGTTCAAGATGAGCTTGGCCAATAGGTGAAACCCTGTCTCTACTAAATATACAAAATCAGCCTGGTGTGGTGGCACATGCCTGTAATCCTAGTTACTATGGAGGCTGAGGCAGAAGAATTGCTTGAATGTGGGAGGCGGAGTTTGCAGTGAGCCAAGATTGTGCCATTGCACTCCAGCCTGGGCAACAAGAACAAAACTTTGTCTTCCAGCTGGGTGCAGTGGTTCTCACCTGTAATCCCAGCGCTTTGGGAGGCCATGGTAGGCGGACCACATGAGGTCAGGAGTTTGAGACCAACCTGACCAACATGGAAAAACCCGTCTCTACTAAAAATACAAAATTAGCCGGGTGTGGTGGTGCATGCCTATAATTCCAGCTACTCGGGAGGCTGAGGCAGGAGAATCACTTGAACCCGGGAGGCAGAAGTTGCAGTGAGCCAAGATTTCGCCATTGCACTCTGGCCTGAGCAACAAGAGTGAAAATCTGTCTCAAAAAAAAAAAAGAGTGCTAGAAATTTTGTCTCGAAAAAAAAGAAAAAAGGGCTTTTCGGGTTCCCGTGGCCAAGAGCAGGTTCATTTAGTCAGTTGAGGAGCTTGGAATTTTATTTATAGTTTACATTGTCAACTATTGTTCTATTTTGTCTCTATGAATTTGACTATTCCAGTACCTCATATAAGTGGAATCATACAGAGTTTATCATCAGTGTCTGGCTTATTCAGAACATTGTTTTATTTTTCTCTGAGTCAAGGTCTGGTTCTATTGCCCAGGCTGGAGTGCAGTGGCACAATCTCGGCTCACTGCAACCTCCACTTCCCAGTTCAAGCGATCCTCCCACCTCAGCTTTCTGAGTAGCTGAGACTACAGGCATGCATCACCACACTGGCTAATTTTTGCAGAGATGGGCTTTCGCCATCTTGCCCAGGCTGGTCTCAAACTCCTGAGCTCAAGCGATCTGCCTGTCTTGGCCTCCCAAAGTGCTAGGATTACAGGCATGAGCCACTACACCTGGCCTCCACAAGTGATTTTGCTGCTCAGTCAGGGTTAAGAACAATTGATCTGAGGTCGGGCATAGTGGCTTACACCTGTAATGGTAGCACTTTGGGAGGCTGAGGTGGTCAGACTGCTTGAGCTTAGGAGTTTGAGATCAGGCTGGTCAACACGGTGAAATTCATCTCTACTGAAAATACAAAAATTAGCCAGACATCACGGCACATGCCTGTAATCCCAGCTATTTGGGAGGCTGAGGCGGAAGAATCGCTTGAAGTGGAGGTTGCAGTGAGCCAAGATTGTGCCACTGTACTCCAGCCTGGGTGACAGAGCAAGACTGTGTCTCAAAAAAGAAAAAAAAAAATCACTTGTGGAGCTGTGAAAATCTGCAAATGCCTGGGCTATGCAGCTAGCAATTCTGACCTATATGGTTTGAGGAAGGCATCAAAACATCTGCATTTAGAAAGAGCAAGTGAGAACGCCTGCTGTAGAAGTAGGAGAAGATGGGAGGGGATAGCATCACCTGAGCTGCAGGAAGAGAGGCTGCAGCAGAGGGAAACAGTGGCAAAGCACCTCTGAGGTTTAGAAGGCCAAGGACCAGGGTCAGCCACTGGGGCTGGCAAACAAGGTTTTATCAGAACCTTCCATAGAGCAGTTTTAGGAGAGGAATGAGGGAAGAATCACTGGTGAGCAAGTCCTCTGAACTCTGGAATTGAAAGCAAAATTATGGGTAGAATGGGAAGGTTTAAAGGATGGATGGAAATACAGTTAAAAAACTAGGTAGAAGGGATGGAAATAGAGGGACTTGATGCCTGAGAGCTTCTATTTTCTTTTTTGAGATGAAGTTTGTTCTTATTGCCCAGGCTGGAGTGCAGTGGCATGGTCTCCACTTTCTGCAACCTCCGTCTCCCGGGTTCAAGCGATTCTCTTGCCTCAGCCTCCCAAGTAGCTGGGATTACAGGTGAGCGCCACTGCACCTGGCTAATTTTTGTATTTTTAGTGCAGACAGGGTTTCACCATGTTGGCTGGGCTGGTCTCAAACTCCTGACCTCAGGTGATTTGCCTGCCTTGGCCTCCCAAAGTGCTGGAATTACAGGCATGAGCCACCGCGCCCGGCCAAGACAGCTTCTATTCTCTAAGTGGTTCTTTGGGCACAGTCACCAGAGGCCACATGGCACTAGTGACCAGGAACATTGGTTTTACAGCCAGATGACCTAGGCTCAAATTCTCAGTCCTTTATCTCTGTTCTTCAGATTCTCATCTGTAAAATGGGGATTTTTTTCTGCCCTGTAGGACTGTTGAGAAGGTTAAAGGAGTTAGTACCTATGATACTTTTGGAACAATATCTGGCATGCAGAGGGACTCAGTTTTGTGTTAACAGCGATAGAAGCAAGGACTGGGTTTGATGGCCAGGTCACTTCTGTGAGGATGAAAAAGAAACCTGCTAGAGCTGCAAAGTGGTTGTTCATAGTGTCAGTGGCCCAGCTAAAACTGGAAACCATTAATTTTGTAACAGAACCAACTAGTGACTATTTTATTTTCTTGGTAGAAGTCAGCAGCAGGAAGGAGCCAAGGTAAGGCATTAGCCAGGGAGGTGGGGTGGAAGGGCCAGGGGCTGGAGAATTTCAAGTGCTTCCATGACTGTGGCCACATGGTTCAACTGTGGTTCAGGTCGGGGTTTATAAACTCCGAAGTCAGGGGGAATTCAGGCGTCTGAGCCCTGGCAGAGTCCAGGGGAGGTTTAGAGGCTGCAGAGGAGGTGGAAATGCAACAGGGAAGAGAATTATGACTAGAGAGAGAATGTCAATATGACAAGCATGTTTCAGGGCTCCTGACTCAGAGTTTATTCCACTCCATCAACCTTTTTTTTTTTTTAATCTTTGCTTTCCTGAGAAACATCAACCATTTTTTTCTTTTCTTTTCTTTTTTTTTTTGAGACAGAGTCTCCCTCTGCTGCCCAGGCTGGAGTGCAGTGGTGCGACCTCAGCTCACTGCAACCTCTGCCTCCCAGGTTCAAGTGAATCTCCTGCCTCAGCCTCCCCAGTAGCTGGGATTACAGGTGCCCATCACCATGCCGGGCTAATTTTTGCATTTTTAGTAGAGATGGGGTTTCGCCATGTTGGCCAGGCTCGTCTTGAACTCCTGGCCTCAAGCAATCCACCCGCCTTGGCCTCCCAAAGTGCTAGGATTACAGGCGTGAGCCACTGTGCCCAACCTCATCAATCATTTTCAAACTCATCTGAGGAAACTGATGGTTCTTCAGCAATGCCTCAGGAATGATTCTTTCAATCAAGGTGACTCCATTTTTGTTTGTTGAGATGTAGGGGTGTGGGTGGGGTGAATGAAGGCAGCGAAAAAGGTATATTTTATCTGTAAAATTTCATTTAAAAAGTGATGTTGCTTGTTTTTTGTTTCTGGTTTGAAAACTACTTTGGTTTGGCCGCATGAACTTGGGTTTGATAGTGAGGAGGTGTATTAGTCCGTTTTCACACTGCTAATAAAGACATACCCAAGACTGGGTAATTTATTTTTTAATATTTATTATGTATTTAGAGACGGAGTCTCGCTCTGTCACCCAGGCTGTGGAATGCAATGGTATGATCTCATTTCACTGCAACATCTGCCTCCCGGGTTCAAGTGATTCTCCTGGCTCAGCCTCCCCAGTAGCTGGGATTACAGGCGCGTGCCTCACACAGCCTAAATTTTTGTATCTGTAGTAGAGACAGGGTTTCACCATGTTGGCCAGGCTGGTCTCGAACTCCTGATCTCAGGTGATCCACCTGCCTTGGCCTCCCAAAGTACTGGGATTACAGGCGTGAACCACTGTGGCCTGCTGAGACTGGGTAATTTATACAGAAAAAGAGGTTTGATGGACTCACAGTTCCACGTGGCTGGGGAGACCTCACAATGAAAGGGACATCTTATATGGTGGGCAGGCCAGAGAGACAGAGCCAAGAGAAAGGGGAACCCTCTTATAAAACCATCAGATCTCGTGAGACTTACTCACTACCACGAGAACAGTATGAGGGAAACTGTGCCCATGATTCATTTGTCTCCCACCGGGTCCCTCCCACAACACGTGGGAATTCTGGAAGCTCCAATTCAAGATGAGATTTGAGTGAGGACACAGACAAACGACATCTGGAGGCATGGTCTTTGGCTTTGTCTCCTTCCAACTAGCAGTGTAGTTTGGGCTAGGTACTCACTTTCCTGAGTTCTCAGTGCTCTCATTTGTGAAATGGTTTGTGAAATGGGCGGGCTGCCCTAGATCTTTCTGCGCTTCCTTCCCTGCGGGCCGGAGTTGAGTTCACAGCTGTGCAGCATCTGTGTAGCTCTGCGGGCGCCACCTTGTGGTCAAAACTGGCAGTGCTGTCAGCGGGCTCAGCGGGACGCGAGAGGCAGGGGAGCTTTCTAGATGGGCTTCTACTTACATTAGACAACTGTCTCTCCAGGGGACAGGGTGCCCTAACCAGGGTAAGAGAGTTCTTTTGTTAGAATAAATTGAGGATGAGCTGAACGCGGCACAGTAACCAGGATCTTATCATGAAAACCAGAAGACTCACCCACAACGTGAATAATTCATGGCATACGCAGCCTGCTGTAGAGAGAAGGCGGATACCATTAGTCAAAACTTACAGTCAGCTTACTTCAATTAGATTTTCCTTTATTGAAACAGTGACCTTGAAAATGACTTCATCTTCATATTCACGCCAACCTCATGTTTCCCAGAATAGTTATAACACTGATCTGATGTGTGTGCTGTTTACATCCCAGCGCTTGTTGAGTGCAGAAGTCAGGGTCACTCTACATGAGCCATGACAACCTCTTTTATCTCTAAAGAATTTTTAAAATGGCTGATTAGTACTATTGGAGAGCCAGGTGTATGATTCAGAGGGGTTATTGGAACAAAAATTCTGAAAATGGCCTTGGATTATTAATTTCCTATCCACGGGCATAGAGGGTGTCTGCAACAAAGGGTCTGTCACGAAATAAATGACTTAAAATGATAATAGAGTGGAAGTGGAAGGGAGTTTTTCTGTCATTGTGTTTGTTAGTCCTTGAATCCTCAAGGGAAGAGATAACAATGCCTCTGGCTTTGGACTACAAATACCCACTCCCTTTATTTAACTTCTACTTTTTTCTTTCTTTCTTTTTTTTTTTTTTTGAGACAGAGTCTTGCTCTGTCTCCAGGCACCAGGCTGGAGTGCAGTGGCGCGATCTCGGCTCACTGCAACCTGCGCCTCCCGGGTTCAAGCAATTCTCCTGCCTCAGCCTCCCGAGGAGGATGGGACAACAGGTTCACGCCACCACGCCCAGCTAATTTTTGTATTTTTAGTAGAGACGGGTTTTCACCATGTTGGCCAGGATGGTCTCGATCTCTTGACCTCATGATCCACCAGCCTCAGCCTCCCAAAGTGCTGGGATTATAGGCGTAAGCCACCGCACCTGGCCCCTCCTTTTTTTTTTTTAGAAAAGTTTCAGACTAAAAATGTACCCTCCAAAGAGCTAGCTTCAAAAACTCCTTGGAAGAGTTCAGTTCCTTTACATTTACCGTCATTTTATTTTATTTTTATTTTTTATTTTTATTTATTTTTTTAAAGATGGGGTTTCACCATATTGGTCAGGCTGGTCTCGAACTCCTGACCTCAGGTGATCCACCTGCCTCAGCCTCCCAAAGTGTTAGGATTACAGGCGTGAGCCACCGCGCCCGGCTCATTTTATTTTCTTTATGAGAAACTTGTGGATTAAAAACTATAGGCTAGGTGGGGTGGCTCATACCTGTAATCCCAGCACTTTGGGAGTCTGAAGCAGGAGGATCCATTGAGCCCAGTAATTTGAGATGAACTGGGCAAGATAGGGAGACCCCCCATTTCTACAAAAAATAAAAAAAAATTAGCCAGGTGCAATGGTGCATGCCGGTAGTCCGGCATACTTGGGAGCTGAATCAGGAGGACTTCTTGATTCCAGGAGTTCGGGGTTCATAGCCTCAACCTCTTGGGCTCAAGCAATTCTCCTGCTTCGGCCTCCCAAAGTGCTGGGCTTACAGGTGTGAGCCACCACGCCCAGCCACATCTTCATCTTTTAACTCTCTCTTCAGTTGGTTTCAGTGACACAATTCTCCAGATTCTTATTCTTCCTCTTTAAAAATTCCTTTTCAGTTTTTTTTTTTTGGAAAATATGAGTGTGTATGTGTGTGTTTGTGTGGGTTATTGTTTGCCATTTACTGAGCCCCTCCGAAGGACCAGGCACTATAATAGTTTGCATACATTTTACAATGTAATCCTCTGAATGGTTTTGTGACATTGGTACTTTTATTTTTTTGAGATGGAGTCTCATTCCCGTTGCAAAGACTGGAGTGCAGTGGCGCAATCGCGGCTTACTGCAACCTCCACTTCCTGCGTTCAAGTGATTCTCCTTTCTCAGCCTCCCAAGTAGCTGGGATTACAGATGTGTGCCATTACGCCCGGCTAATTTTTGTACTTTTAGTAGAGATGGGATTTCACCATGTTGACCAGGCTAGTCTTGAACTCCTGACCTCAGGTGATCCACATGCCTCAGCCTCCCAAAGTGCTAGGATTACAGGCCTGAGCCACCTTGCCCGGCCTGACATTGGTTCTTTAAATTTCCATTTTACGTGATGAGCCCATGACTCAGAGAAGTTAAATAACTTGTCCATGTTCTACAGAAAGTAATAGATTCAAACCCAGAGACAGTGGTGAGGTTGAGCTGTTACTCTGATGTTATACTGCCACTCCTCTATCATGCCTCTTGAAGTTTAAGCTTCCTGAAGGTGCTGTCCACAGTCCTTCCTATTTCCCTAGGGAATGTTATTCTCACCCAGGGATTCAATAACATTTTTATGCTGATGCATGCGAAGTCACTGTGTGCCCTGTTATTCCACACACATGCCCACTGGACATCTCTAAATTCATGTCCCATAGGCCCTGCAATTTATCAAAGCCCATGTAACATGGGAATTTGACCCACTTCTAGCTTCATCCCATATTGCTTTTCTGCTTGGTCAGGGTGCTCCAGCCACACCAACCTGCTTTCTATTCCTCAAAGATGTCAAACTCATTCCTGCTCCAAGGCCATTGCACATGGGGTTACAGGTGTGAGCCACCACTCCCAGCCACATCCTCATCTTCTAACTCTCTCTTCAACTGGTTTCAGTGACACTATTCTTCAGACTCTTATTCTTCCTCTTTAAAAATCCGTTTTCAGGCAGAGCATGGTGGCTCACGCCTGTAATCCCAGCACTTTAGGAGGCTGAGGTAGGTGGATCACCTGAGGTCGGGAGTTTACCAGAATATTTGCCAGAATATTCTTTCCATTGCTTATTTCACAGCTGGCTTCTTCTTGTCCTTCTTGTCTCAGCTTAATTGCCATCTCCTTAGAGAAACTTTATTGACCATCCTATCTATAAAAGTCTTTCCTCTGCAGTTTTTCCTGATCACACATCCTTTATAATTATTTTGCATTTTGCTTGGTTGTTGTCTATCTGCTCCCATCAAAACATATGTCCCTTGAAGACAAGTCATTTGTTCAGGCACATATAAATATTTGTACAGGTTGTGCACTGTGCAAGGACACCTAGCTGAGGTGGGTATATGGGCTACAATCTAGTCTGCCTTCACTTTCCAACAAGAAGAGCTGTCTTAAAAAAAATTTTCCAAAGACACCATCCAGGGGAGCAGTGGATGTGGCCCTGTGTGTCTTGTCTAGCAGTTAATTTTCATAGCCTAGAAAAGACTGGTACATATTAGGCTTTCATGAAATATTTAGTGAATGAATGAAAGGGAGCAATGTAGCTGCAGGACAGGTTTATGCTAGAAAATAACCAACAGGTGGGGTGTGGTGGCTTGTGCCTGTAATCCCAGCACATTGGGAGGCCAAGGTGGGCGGATCACCTGAGGTCGGGAGTTCGAGACCAGCCTGACCAACATGGAGAAACCCCGTCTCTACTAAAAATACAAAATTAGTCTGGCGTGGTGGCACATGTCTGTAGTCCCAGCTACTTGGGAGGCTGAGGCAGGAGAATTGCTTGAAACCGGGAAGTGGAGGTTGGGGTGGGCCGAGATTGTGCCACTGCAACAAGAGCAAGACTCTATCTCAAAAAAAAAAAAAAAAAAAAGAAAAAAAGAAAATGAAAATAACCAAGCAATTCTAACATTAAAAAATCTTCCAATTGCATGTCGGGTAAAACTGAAATTCTTTACATGGCCAGGACCTGCCCCCAACCTATATCTGCAGCCTCATTTCACACCTTGATTGCTATGATAAATTGCTGTGGTTCTAATCCTCAGATATCTTTTGAAAAATGAAAACCTGACTACAAGTCCAGAGCCCACAAAACACAGACAATACTGTTTCTTGCTATGTTTCAACTTGTAAGAAGTAGTACTTTGCATTTTGAGAATTTTATCCGAAATTTTTTTTGCATTTTTTTCCCTATCATAGAATTTCCTATCAATCTATGCTAGGGTGGTTTCTAATGAGACTCTTCATCAGAAAACTGCCTAGTAACATTAGTTCCCTCAGGTCATGTGATCCCAGTCAGATTTCCCAGTGAATGTTTTCTTGTCAATTTCTATTTGAGTACTCACGTTAAATGACTGCAACCTCCGCTGCCTCCCGGATTGAAGCGATTCTCCTGCCTCAGCCTCTCGAGTAGCTGGGATTACAGGCACCTGCCAAAATGCGCAGCTAATTTTTTTTTTCTTAGTAAAGATGGAGTTTGACCACGTTGGCTAGGCTGGTCTCGAACTCTTGACCTCAAGTGAACCACCTGCCTTGGCTTCCCAAAATGCTGGGATTACAGGCATGAGCCACCGTGCCCGGCCTGATCCAGTGCTTTCAATAGATTTTTACCCTTACTTAATTTCATTCCAGCAGTCAGATCACCATGTATGTCTGGATGACTTTTTATTTTGTCCTCTCTCCTCTCCATTTTTACAAATGTTGCCCACCAGTTCAGGTGAGACCAAGGTCTCTCTCATCCTGGTTGTAACAGTAATGCAGCCACTGTGGAATTACTTTCCTTCAAGCTCCTTGGGCAAATGATGAAGTTTTAATTAATTAATTAACATGTATATATATATATTTTTTCAGTTGTGGCATATACCTTTGCAAATATATATTTTGTTTCTTTATTTATGTTTTTAGTGATGAGGTCTTGCTATATTGCCCAGGCTGGTCTCGAACTCCTGAGCTCAAGGGATCCTCCTCCCTTGGCCTACCAAAGTGTTGGAATTACAGCTGTGAGCCACCTCACCAGGAGGGAATTCATTTCCTCATGAGTAAACTTCCTCTTCTGAAATGTGATAGGAGGGGAAGCAAATGCAAAGATCATGACCTTCTAAACTTCCTCTCGGGCTTTAATCAGATCTTTTTACAAAGGAACAATTTTAGAAAGCCAAGCCAAACCAAACAACATCCTTGGGCCAAAGTTTTAGATACTTCCTTTCTCACTTTTCTGGAAAAGTGGTGGGGATGTCCAGGCTGACCTTCCTTCACATCAGGAAGATGTTATTTTTCCTGGTCCACGTTTCTGATTAGTCCCATTTGGCCTGGTTTAATGTGCACATACCTCTTTCTGCTGTGCGTTTAGAACTCTCAGATCTCTGGAACAAATGTGACGACTTCTTAAGCCCTCGTTAACTTGCTTAATAATTTTAGGAAATGTAACTAGGATTGGCATTGGGGTGCTTTAAGATTCAACCACAGGAATTCTGGTGTGCAGAGGCTGGACCTATGGACCATTTTTCTGAGAATACTTGCCTGACTCAAAATGAAAACCATTTGGCCAAGTAAATTTATTGTTGTAAGCTGATAAAACTGTATATTAACATATAGAATTGAAGGACTACTTTTTGAAAAAAATTGGCAATTTCATAATCAGTCATTCTTTATGTATTTCATTTTCAGGTAACTATTTTAGACCAAATTAAAATTGATCATTTTTCTTTTTAAAATATATTCTGTCCCTCAATATTGTTGCTTTTCAAAAGTGCATCTGACCATTATTAATTCAAAGAGTAAGGTAATGATAATAAAAATGTTAAGAAAAAGTAGGGATTTTTTTCCAATGTCATGAGTAACTTTTCCACCCAAAATGAAATGGAATATTATTATTTTGATAAATCTTTTTAAAACTCTAGTAGTGCCGGGCATGGTGGCATGTGCCTGTAGTCCCAGCTACTCGGGAGGCTGAGGGTGGGAGGATTGCTTGAGTCCAGGAGTTCTGGGCTGTGTGTGTGCTACGCCGATTGGGTGTCTGCACTAAGTTTGGCATCAATATGGTGACCTCTGGGAGCCGGGGATCACCAGGTTGCCTAAGGAAGGGTGAACCGGCCCAGGTCAGAAATGGAGCAGGTCAAAACTCCTGCGCTGATCAGTAGTAGGATCGCACCTGTGAATAGCCACTGCACTCCAGCCTGGGCAACATAGCGAGACCCCATCTCTAAAAAAAAAAAAAATATATATATATATACACACATACACACATATATATATATACATATATACATACACACACACACACATATATATATACACATATATACACATATATATGTGTATGTGTGTATATATATATATATATATACACATAGGCTGGGTGCAGTGGCTCACGCCTGTAATCCCAGCACTTTGGGAGGCCAAGGCGGGCGGATCACGAGGTCAAGAGATTGAGGCCATCCTGGCCAACATGGTGAAACCCCGCCTCTACTAAACGTACAAAAAATTAGCCGAGCTTGGTGGGGCGTGCTTGTAGTCCCAGCTACTCGGGAGGCTGAGACAGGAGAATTGCTTGAAACCGGAAAACGGAAGTTGCGGTGAGCCGGGATTGCGCCACTGCACTCCAGCCTGGCGATAGGGGGAGACTCTGTGTCAAAAAAAAAAAAAAAAAAGTATATATATACATATATATATATATATATATAAATAAAAAAAACTCTAGTAGTTTTCTTCTGATGGGTGGGAAAGCAGAACTTATATTATGAGTGCCTACAATATGCTAATTGCTTTATATATACTGTATTATATAATTATCATACTGATTATATAAGATGTGTATTATTACCATTTTACACATATGGAAACAGTCTGAAAGCTAACTTGTCACATAATTATTGATTGAATCAGGTGCAAATCCTGCTCTGACTCTAAAGCCTCTTCCTGGGAGCTTGTTATAAATGGGAACTCTTAGGTGCCTCCCACCAGAACTACTGAGTCTGAATCTGCATTGTAACACATTTCCCAGGTGATTGGGATACATATTAAAGTTTGAGAAGCTTGGACCTACATTACCTAGAAATGTTTGAAACTATCTGAGTTTTTTGACTTTTTTTTTTTGCTCTATCTCCACCTTTTTTCCCATATACCTGTTAAGGTAACCCAGGAAAAAGTATGTTTAGATGCTATCATTTATTGATTTCACTGATCCTTCACACACGTATCTCAGCTAAGCTTCCTAATCACCCCACAGTGTCATTACCAGTATCTCTACCTCACAAGTAAGGAAATTGAATCTTGGGGAGATGAGAATGCTAATGTAGGAATTGGAAAAGATAAAAATAATCCTTCTCAGGAGAAATTTAAGTTCAAAATGTTATACAATATTACTGCTTTTGGTCTTCCCTTTAACAATTATTTAATAGTTAAGTATAACTAATAATAGTACTAATAAGAAAAATTGTAGCTATTTGAGTGCTCAGAAATTGCTGAGCAGGATATTAAGTGCTTTATGTGTTAGCTAATCAAATATGTAAAACTGTTACATAAATGGGACTTATTCTCGCAAACTGTAGCAAACAGAAAAATAAATATCATTTGGTTTGTTTATCATGAACCAGTAGCTAAAACAAGAAATTGACACTTGTTGATTAACTATTTTCAGCAAGAGCATCTGCCCATCAGATTCTCAATAAGGTGGGGGTTAACCTTCCAAGGGACATTTGGAAGCATACGGGGCCCTTTCTGGTTGTCATAATGAATAGGGAGGTACAGCTGGTCTTTAGTGTCCTGGAACCAGGGATGCTAAATTCTCTGCCATTATGGCATCTGGGCATAACCAAATATTGTCCCTGCAGCCCTCCCAAGTGCCAGTGGCACTCTCCCTGAGGAACAAAGAACTCTGCCAAAGTTTTTGCATGTATAAAACAAGTTTTAGCCTTTAAGAGAATAACATTAATTGTTCGCAATCCCAAAGAGTTAGCACATTCTGTTACTACATAATTCTTTTTTATTTGGAGACGGAGTTTCGTTCTTGTTGCTTGGGCTGGAGTGCAAAGACACCGTCTTGGCTCACTGCAACCTCTGTCTCCTGGGTTCAAGCGATTCTCCTGCCTCAGCCTCCCTAGTAGCTGGGATTACAGGCGCCTATCACCACGCCTGGCTAATTTTGTATTTTTAGTAGAGATGGGGTTTCACCATGTTGGCCAGGCTGGTCTCAAACTCCTGACCTCAGGTGATCTGCCCGCCTTGGCCTCCCAAAGTGCTGAGATTACAGGCATGAGCCACTGTGCTTTTTTTTTTTTGAGATGGAATCTCACTCTGTCACCCAGGCTGGAGTGCAATGGTGTGATCTCAGGTCACTGCAACCTCAGCCTCCTGTGTTCAAGTGATTCTCATGCCTCAACCTCCAGAATACGCTGGGATAACAGGCACATGCCACTACACCCGGTTACTTTTTAATTATTTATTTATTTATTTTATGAGACAGAGTCTTGCTCTGTTGCCCAGGCTGGAGTACAGTGCACAGTCTTGCCTCACTGCAACCTCCGTCTCCTTGGTTCAAGCAATTCTCTCGTCTCAGCCTCCTGAGGAGCTGGGATTATAAGTGCCCGACATCAAACCTGACTAATTTTTGTCGTTTTAGTAGAGATGGGGTTTCGCCGTGTTGGCCAGCCTGGTCTCGAACTCCTGACCTCAGGTGATCCACCTGCCTCGGCCTTCCAAAGTGCTGGAATTACAGGCGTGAACCACCATGCCTGGCTGCATTACTAAATAATTCTAATAAACTCACTAAGACACAACGTATGGAAAACATATGGCTTTGAGGCAATCATGAATCCTTTAATGGGCAAAGGGACTGCTCAGGTCAGGCCCTTCTACCTAGTTTCCACCACAGCTCACAGATGAGGGCCTTCTGCTTCCTCTCTACCCTGCCAGTGTTGGAGGAAGCAGGTATAGCCTCTCTCTCTCTTTCTTCTGGAAAGAGGAGTGATTAGTTTGATTGTGTGCCCAGAATATCCACCGAGGCAGGTTTTACTCGTAAGTGATATTACTCTGCCAAAGACTTCACCCTTCCTCTTTCACCTCCTACTTTTATGGCAGCTTGGCTTGTGTTCCTGCCCTAGCCACAGGCTAAATGGCCAAAGTCCCCTTGGAGCCGGGGCCTGGGCCAGTGGAAGATATGTGACTCCCTTCTGCTATGTCACCCATTGCTCTGGCACCAGGAATGCACTTTGCACTGGCCTTTCCTTAGGCCGCAATAGTTCCATCTACCCTAGGATTTGCAGTGAAATGGCAGATATTCATGTGGAAAGTTCCACTACCCTCAGTCCTAGGCCTTTCTGCAGGCCTGTTTTTGAGGCAGAGTTTTGCTCTTGTTGCCCAGGCTGGAGTGCAGTGGCGCAATCTCGGCTCACTGGAACTTCCGCCTCCCAGGTTCAACTGGTTCTCCTGCCTCAGCCTCCCAAATTGCTGAGATTACAGGCATACGCTACCACACTCAGCTTATTTTTTTGTGTTATTAGTAGAGATGGGGTTTCACCATGTTGGCCAGGCTAGTCTCGAACTCCTGACCTCAGGTGATCCACCCGCCTCGGCCTCCCAAAATGCTGGGATTATAGGCTTGAGCCACTGTGCCTGGCCTCCAGTCCAGCTTTTAGCAGAGGCAACGGCTTGCTCAGCTCTTCACAAAGAGCCACTGCCTTGCCTCCTCAAGTTTTCCTACTGTGCACGCTCCCCCAGTTGGGCTGCAGAAAGGTGCTGGGAGCTCTGGGGTACAGGAGCTGCTGTCTCTGAAACACTCACACTGTGCTGGGAACTTTCTTTACCTTATCTTCTTTACTCCTCAAAACAACTCTGGGGGATAGGTGCAATCCCTGTTTCAAAGATGTGGAAGCAGAAAAATTGAGACATTAATAACTCTGGCTACTTAGTGAGTAATAAAGCTGACATTCAGTTTTGTTTGGACTCTAAAACCTATACTTTCAGGACTTTGAAGATAAAGTTGTTTCTTCCATGTTTTATGATATAGATTCATCAACAAAGCTCTTCTCTTGGAGTTTCTGAGTGGATCCAAAGCTGTTTTTTGAGAGAAATAATTGGTTCTGGTAGCACCCCCCAGGAAGCAGGGCAGGCTTGTCTCTGGCAAGAATGTAAATCACGTTCCTGCATTTTCCCAACATTTGCAGTCCTGTCATCTGCATGTCTGGGATCTAAGACATATATGTTTTCTTCTACTCACAGCACAGAAGACTGACATTTACTCACTCACCACTATGAGTTGGTTGCAACGCAGCATTTGACAGAAGTTTGCTTGTGACATCTGGTGAGAGAGGGAGGGAGAAAGAGAGAGAGAGAGAGGAAGGAAGAATTTTAATGTGAAAGAAGATTTGTGAGAATTATATATGTCTAGTGTTTTAGGGTCTCTTATCTGACTAATATAGTGATCAGAAATATTTTATTTATTTATTTATTAGGTGATCAGAAATATTTTATTTATTTATTTATTTTGAGACAGAGTCTCTCTCTGTTGCCCAGATTAGAGTGCAGTGGCGTGATCTTGGCTCACTGCAACATCCGCCTCCTGAATTCAAGTGATTCTCCTGCCTCAGCCTCCCTAGATGCTGGGATTACAGGTGCCCGCCCACATGCCTGGCTAATTTTTGTATTTTTGGTAGAGATGGGGTTTCTCCATATTGGCCAGGCTGGTCTTGAACGCCTGACCTCAGGTGATCCACCTGCCTTGGCCTCCCAAAGTGCTCGGATTATAGGCGTGAGCCACGACGCCTGTCCTAGAAATAGTTTTTGACTTTCTCTCTCTCTCTCTCTCTCTCTCTCTCTGTGGGCGTGTGTGTGTGTGTCCTATTTCCCTTAGAAATATCAATATAAAAGTAACCAAAAAAACAGGAGAAATTGTTTGTAACATCTGTCATTTTTCTAGTTCCTAAAACTGCTTTAATTGATCCCGCAGGAATGACAAGTGCCTCCTTTTCTCACTCTTGGGGTGTGCCTCATGAAACTGGATGTTTGGTGGAGGAGGTTGTTCTTTTCAGATACCGAAGGCTGGCTCTTTAGTGAAGGTATACAAATGTCTGGGCTTTCATACTCATTAGAATAATTATTCACTACTTTATTGAAGGTATTTATGCAAGCATCCCTGTGAGAAATTCCTGCTGAAGTCCAGTTCACTTTTATGATACAATTCATGTACCTTATTGCATTTGGAAGTGAGACTGCTAACTAAATATCCTTTTTTTTTTTTGAGACAGACTTTTGCTCTGTCACCCAGGCTGGAGTGTAGTGGTGCGATCTTGGCTCATGGCAACCTCCACTTCCCAGGTTCAAGTGATTCTCTTGCCTTAGCCTCCTGAGTAGCTGGGATTACAAGCACCCACCACCATGCCTGGCTAATTTTGGCATTTTTAGTAGAGATAGGGTTTTACCATGTTGGCCAGGCTGGTCTTGAATTCCTGACCTCAGGTGATTTGTCTGCCTCAGGCTTTCAGAAATGCTGGGATTACTGGCGTGAACCACAGTGCCTGGCCCTTTAACTAAATATCTTTTCTTTATTGTTTTGGTTATCAGAAAATTCAGGGCCAAATGAGCGCTCAGTTGTACTGCTTGATTCCTTACAGACATTAAATACACATATGGTTCTTTAAAATTATACATTATTATTATTATTTAGACAGGGTCTTGCTCTGTCGCCCATGCCGGAGTGCAGTAGCATGATCTTAGCTCACTGCGGCCTCCAACTCCTGCGCTCAAGTGATCCTCCTACCACAGCCTTCTGAGCAGCTGGCGCTATAGGTACGAGTCCTTATTTTTGAGTTCCTGGCCTATGTTTAATTTCAATTGTCACTGTCAGTTTTAATATTTTGTAAGTTATCTAAGACACCCCCCCTTTTTTTTTTTTTGGGCAATAAGCATGGCATGCCCTTTCCTTGCTAATTGCAAAGGGCAAAAATACCTTTAAAATGGAGACATCTGGCTTTTACTACCTAAATGCAGTCAATTTAAAAATTACTAATAGTGGACAAATCAGGCAGGATGTGACTCTTGATGTAAATGTTAACCTGAATAAGAATAACTCTTTAGGTCTTACTTCCAGTTCCTGGAAATACAGGGGATAGAGAAACAAGTCAAACAATATCGCAAAGAAATAAAGTCAAATCTGGAATGTGGGAGATTCTATTAATTGGTGTAAAAGTATTGCGGTTTGTGCCATTACTTGGTTTTGGACTTGCTCATGTGGCCATTCCAGCCCAGATGACCTTCTAGGTCTGCAGCCACATAAACAAGTCCAAAACCAAGAAATGGCAAAAACTATTACTGTTGCATCAACTAATACAATGCAACTAGCCAGATCGCCTAAAACACTTAATTTCACGAAAATAACTCGGTAGATGGAGTCTGTTCTAGAATAAAAGAGATTGGAAGATGTACAGAAACAGGATTAACTTTCATTACTGGCGAGAATGTAAAATAGTGCAGCCACTTGGGAAACAATTACTGTTTCCAGTATGTGATGCAGCAATTCCATTCCTAGGTATCTACCCAAGAGAAAATATATGTGCACACGAGGACTTGTAAATGAATGTTCATAATAGCATTATTATTATTATTGTTATGATTTGAGATGGAGTCTCACTTTGTCACCCAGGCTAGAGTGCAGTGGAGAGAGCTCAGCTCACTGCAACCTCTGCTTCCTGGGTTCAAGTGATTCTCCTGCCTCAGCCTCCCAAGTAGCTGGGATTACAGGTGTGCGCCATCACATCCAGCTAACTTTTTTCTTTATATTTTTAGTAGAGATGAGGTTTCACCAAGTTGGCCAGGCTGCTCTTGAACTCCTGACCTCCAGTGATCCACCTGCCTTGGCCTCCCAAAGTGCTGGGGTTACAGGCGTGAGTCACCATGCCGGGCATAACAACTGTATTTAGATGGTGGATAAATGATTATTTATTGTATTTGTTCTAGTTGTGTTTGAAAAATTCAAAATAAGAAGTTAAACCCAAATAGGCACATTTGGGAAATCATACATGGAAAGGGAAATAGGAATTGGGGGTGGCTGTAAATCCTTCCCAAAATTCATGTCTGCACTTCTTCCCAGGCAATTCATGGACACTTGGCAGAAGTCTTGAGTGAATAGCCACTCAAGGGAAGGCAGAGGGAATTCTGATCAGAGGACAGAGCAAATGCAGAGAGAAGGAAGAAAGGGTGTCGTTCACTTGGGGGTTACTCGCTTATATATTCAACAAGAAATATTGGTCTCTATTATGTGGTCATTTGTACTTGGAATTAAGTGGTGAACAAGTGAGACAACATTCCTGCCCAAATGGAGCTTACATTGGAGTGAAGGAAGACAGGTACTAACAAATAAACAAGTAAGCAGAGTATATGGAATATGAGATAATCAGGAGTGGATCTGGGTTTTGTGAGGTCTGGAGCTTACACAGATTTGGGGCACATGTTAAGAAAATTAAAACCAAAATTATCTTCTGTGGAAAAGTTTGCAAAACCTATGACCATGAGAATATATGACTAGGGCCCGTGCCGGGGCCGTGGAAGGAGCCTCCGTGAGTGAGGGCTCTGGCTTGATGCATCAATAGCTTTGTGCTGAATCTGCTCAAGTGTCTTGGTTTGAATTTCTCTAGAAGAAGGACTGGGATGAGGATTTGAGTGTTTGTGGTTGATATGGGAAGTAACTCCAGGAATCGCTAGTAGGTGATGAGGAAGTGAGATAGGAAAGGAAAGTAAGTCAATGCATGTGCTTAATCCCAAACTGAGACCTGGAAGACAGCAGAGAACAGGAAGTTCAGTTTTTTTTTTTTTTTCTTGTGAGACAGAATCTCACTCTGAATCCAGGCTGGAGTGCAGTGGCATGATCTCGGCCCAGCTTCCTGAGTAGCTGGGATTATGGGCACACGCCACCATGCCTGGCTAATTTTTGTATTTTTGGTAGAGACGGGGTTTCACTATGTTGGTCAGGCTGGTGTTGAGCTCCTGACCTCAGGTAATCTGCTCACCTCAGTCTCCCAAAGTACTGGGATTACAGGCATGAGCCACTGCACTCAGCCAGGAAGTTCAGATTTATCTCACTTGAAAGTCAAGGACACTGGGGCATATTTGTGTATGCTTCCTTCTGTCAGTCACTGGTTGAAGTTTGCTTCCATGGGCATATTTTAGAGGCATTCCAGCCTGCAGTCAGGGGTGTGGGTGCTAGCAGCTGGAAGTCAGACTGGCTGCATTAAGAGGCCAGAAATACGGGTGTCGCATTGGGGGCGTCGCTATTGTCCAGCATTTATTTGCACCACTCAGATCCATTAATGCCCACAATTGGTTCATGGCATGTGTCACCAATTCCTTTGGGATGACCAGTCAAAATTCTAAAAACTAGACTTACAACAGGAGGCAGGAAGTTCACACTACAGCTTCCTCTGCTGCAGTTGCTACCCAGATTGGAACTGATATTCACCATTTCCCTTGTTCCCCATTCTAAATTCCCCCCACCCTTGGCTAATCTTTCTGCTGGTCCCATTGCTTGTCCAGTGGGAAACCCAGACTTTTTCCTGTGAGGGACCTGAGCCCTTAACTCCTGTGTTCTTGTCAGGCATGGTTGCTGTGTAGGGAAACAAGGGATGGCCTTGGAATCCCTGAGTTCCAGACATACTCTCCCCTGCCTCCATTAGGTAGAACAGTCTTACTTCCTCAGGATAACCAGGGGAAACTGCTGCCATTAGTATATAACTCCCACACTGCTTTCTGATTCACGAGCATGAGAAGCCCCAAATGGCAGTTGAAGCTCCAGGTTCAGTGGAACCCTTACTTAGTCCTTTGGAAGAAGTGTTACCCTTTCAGGGAACCAGGACCTGAGGTCCAGCGGAGTCTAAACTTGCAGGGACAGCTATTGCTCCTATGCTTTGAGTTCCTAGACCTGTGAACTCCACCTAACAGTGACATAGCACCACATCATGACCATTGGTTTAGTGCAGTTTTACACTTTTGCATGGATAGAGAAGAAATACTGTGCCGCAAAAGCCCATGCAGATAAAAACAGGTTGCCTATAAGGAATGAAACAGAAGCTTAGACCTCTGTGAATGCTGGAAGAAGACCAGATCAATGCCCAATGCCATCACTGCTTGTAGAGAAAAGTGTACAGTTAGAGACGGTTATGCTTGCCCAAAGTGTTGTGTCTGAGAAGACTGTAGAAATATGTAACCATATGTGCAAAAGCTCTGATATAGCTCATTCATCAAGAGATAAATCAAAATTAGCTGGGTGCTGTGGCTCAGGCTTGTAATCCTAACACTTTGGGAGGCTGAGGTGGGCGGATCGCTTGAGTTCAGGAGTTCAAGACCAGCCTGGGCAACATAGCGAAACCCCGTCTCTACTAGAAGTACAAAAAATTAGCCGAGCTTCGTGGTGAACGCCTGTAAGCCCAGCTACTCGGGAGGTTGAGGCACGAGAACTGGTGAACCCAGGAGGCAGAGTTTGTAGTGATCTGAGATTGCGTGACTGCACTCCAGCCTGGGCAACTGAGTGAGACTCCTTCTCAAAAAAAAAAAAAAAAATTAGATGAAATGTAGAATTTAAGAAATGAGAGATGGTAAGATGATGGCATAAAGGACTGATGTAGATTCGTCTTCACAGAGTTAAACTTTTCTTTTGATTCAGCAGGTTGGGAACACTTATTTTGTAGAATCTATGAAAGGACATTTCAGAGCTCAGCATGAAATCCAGTTAAATTTAGAGTTAGCTACAAAACCAAACGCACATCTTATTGAAAACATTGAAGGTCTAGGCCGGGCGCGGTGGCTCACGCCTGTAATTCAAGCACTTTGGAGGCCAAGGCGGGTGGATCACCTGAGGTTGGGAGTTCAAGACCAGCCTCACCAACATGGTGAAGCCCCGTCTTAAAAAAAAAAAAAATTGAATGTCTAAATAAATGGAGAGATATATTACATTCAGAGATGGAAAAACATTTCCAGGGTGAAGAGTCTAGGCATGTTTTTGCTGGGTCCTGGGCTCAAGGTATCCCAACGCTGAATTCAAGGTTTCAGCCAGGTCTGAGATCTCACCTGGAGCCCAGGGTCTTCATCTAAAGCTCGTTGGTTGTTGCAGAGTTCAGTTCCTCAGGGTTGTGGGGTGGTGGTCCCTGCTGTCTTGTTATTGGCCTTCTCATGTCCTGGATGCTGCCTGTGGCTGCTTGCCCTGTGGTCCTCTCTCCAACACGGAGTTGCCCCTGTGAGGCCAGCAGAAGAATCTCTCTCATACTCTGAATCTCTCCTTCAGTATGGGCCCAGGGACTTTGAAGAGCTCATCTGATTAGGTCAGGCGCACCCAGGATAATTTTCCTTTTTTTTTTTTTTTTTTTTTTTAGATGGAGTCTCACTCAGTAAATAGGCGGGAGTGCAGTGGTGTGATCTCAGCTCGCTGCAATCTCTGCCTCCTGGGTTCAAGTGATTTTCCTGCCTCAGCCTCCTGAGTAGCTGGGACTACAGGTGTGCGCCACCACGCCCAGGTAATTTTTGTATTTTTAGTATAGTTGGGGTTTCACCGTGTTGGCCAGCATGGTCTCGAACTCTTGACCTTGTGATCCACCTGCCTCAGCCTTCCAAAGTGCTGGGATTTCAGGTGTGAACCATCGTGCCCAGCCGATAATTTTCCTTTTGATTGATTCAAAGTCAGCTGCTAAGAGCTACTCGAGTCAGCCTACATGCACCAGTTCTTGGGCCTCAATCCCCTCTTCCTGCTATCCCAGGACTGGGTGGCTGAGTTCCACATGGAGTTGGAGTGGCTGCCTGCCAAGGACTTTCAGACCAACGTCTACATCAAGCACACTGTGTCCCTGGAGCCATACCTGATGGAAGGCGGCTACAACAGGGTGTTCCTGGCCAAGGGTAACATCCCTGCCAAGAGCGACACCTTCATCCACATCCTGCTTGATGCTATCAGGGATGAGATAGCTGGGGGCATTGAGAAGGCCAATGAGAAAATCCTTTTCACGAAGGCCACCCGGATCCTCTTCTTCAACACACCCAAAAGGATGACAAACTACACCAAGATTTGAGGGTGGGTCCTGGGCCCCAACAACTACTACAGTTTTACCAGCCAGCAGCAGAAGCTGGAAGACACCACCATTCCCTCTATGGAACTGGCCCAACAGATTGAGGATGCCTAGCAGCCCACCGGGCATTGGGGTGGGGCAGGGCATGCATTATTTAAAACAGTCACAGTGTAGGGTTTCCTCTAATAAAGGTGGATTGACATTCTGTCGTCCAGACCCTTATCTCCCCAATTGGAATGGTGGGGAGCCAAGTTCTTATCTCTGAAGAACTTAAAAGTTTTGGGGCCCTCAGGGGATGGAGATGACACCCTCCAACTGGGTCAGCCTCTGTCTGGTGGCCATTGATCAGGGTCTCAAACACGGACGCCCACTGTAGGGCCCCAGTAGCACTGTGGCCTGCTGGAAAACATGGCCCCAGGGAGGGGGGACTGCTCCAGCCAGCTGTGGATACACAGGAATTCTGGGCCAGGGTACCAGATTTTTTTCAACAAAGTGGGTGAAGTGTCCCATTTGAAAAAAATGTTGGCACTGAATTAAACAATTTTTCTTTTTCTTTTTTTTTTTGAGACAGAGTTTTGCTCTTTTTGCCCAGGCCAGAGTGTAATGGAGTTATCTTGGCTCACCACAACCTCCCCCTCCCTGGTTCAAGTGATTCTAATGCCTCAGCCTCCTGAGTAGCTGGAATTACAGGTGCCTGCCACCACGCCCGGCTAATTTTTGTATTTTTAGTAGAGATGAGGTTTTGCCATGTTGGCCACGCTGGTCTCAAACTCCTGACCTCAGATGATCCACCCGCCTCAGCCTCCCAAAATGCTGGGATTACAGGCGTGAGTCACTGCACCTGGCCACAAGTTAAAACAAAAACAAAAACAAAACACAGGCCAGATGCAGTGGCTTATGCTTGTCACCCCAGCACTTTGGGAGGCAGAGGCAGGTGGATCATCTGAGGTCAGGAGTTTGAGACCAGCCTGGCCAACATGGCGAAACCTCATCTCTACTAAAAATACAAAAATTAGCCGGGCGTGGTGGCAGGCACCTGTAATTCCAGCTACTCAGGAAGGCTGAGGCAGGAGAATCACTTGAACTTGGGAGGCAGCAGTTGCAGTGAATCGAGATCGTGCCACTGCATTTCAGGCTGGGCAATGAGAGTGAAACTCTGTCTCAAAACAAAACAAAAAAACAACCAAAAAAACTCCCAAAACACACACACACACACACACACACACACACACACAAAACAAAATAATCTGCGAAGGGGCTTTAATTCCATCTGCAAAATCCCATTGGCCACAGGATGTCACATAATCATGAGAGCAACTGTCCCATCGTAGACTCAAGTCACAGTCATATTCAAGGGGAGAGGGTAATATGGAGCCTGTACACCAGGGAGCAGGAATCTTGGGGGGCATCTATCTCCTACAGTAACATTTCTTCTCACTGTGAACCCACGACAGATTTTCTGTCTGTTCTGTAAATACATTTGTGGTTAGAATTTGAGGAATTTCATACAAAACTATGTTGTCGGTGCCCCCTGGGACCTTCGGAAAAGAGTAGCCTTGAACAGAACGGAGGGCAAGAGTGAGATTATTCAGGAAGGAACCCCCAGAGAAGCCACAGAGCATCAGGTTAGGGCCATGGAGTGCTGAGCCTTCCTCTTGGGTTGAGTGTGAGGCTGAAGCCAATCGTAAAGCTTGTGTCAGACTTTTGGCTGCTCCATTCATTACACAGAAGAGTAACCTTTCATTAGGTGTTGTCATTCAAAGTGGAATAAGTCTTCATTCTCTTTAGGGTTTTTGGCAGTTAGATTTTTGAGTTACTTCATAAAAATTTAAATTAGCTATTTTTAACGATGACTGATAGAAGGAAGATAAATCATCAGCCACAGAATTTTTAATGGGAAAAGTAATTGCAGTATTCTTTTGGGGGAAGCACTTTTGGGCAAAAGTTATTCATATAGCCCTCTTGTTATTACTTCAAACATGAACTTGGGTTAGAAGAAGAAAGATTTGCTGCTGAGTTTTGTGTTTGTAATTGGTGTACCTGAAGCACGGGGAGTGTCTGATTTATTTCTGTGTGTGTGTGTGTGTGTGTGTGTGTGTGTGTGTGTGTGTGTGTTTGAGACAGAGTTTTGCTCTTGTTGCCCAGGCTGGAGTGCAATGGCACGATCTTAGCTCACTGCAACCTCCTCCTCCCAGGTTCAATCAATTCTCCTACCTCAGTCTCTTGAATAGCTGGGATTACAGGCATGCGCCACTATGCCTGACTAATTTTTTGTATTTTTAGTAGAGACAAGGTTTCGCCATGTTGGTCAGGCTGGTCTCGAATTTCTGATCTCAGGTGATCCACCCACCTCGGCCTCCCAAAGCACTGGGATTAAAGGCATGAGCCATTTTGCCCAGCCTGATTTATCATGCATTATAATTTACCTTTTTGGTGATTCATTTTCTCATTTATTAAATTAATGAATACATTTTTTCAAAGTGTGGTTTACTATTGTAAGTAATACAGTGATAGTAGAATGGGGTAAGCCTACTCATCCTGGGTTAAGTCAGAACACCTTCATTTTCATAATTTAGAGCATTATCCTTTTCTATGGAGATTGAGCTAAATGCCAGGCTTCTTGAATTCGCCCAGAATACTTAGCAGGCTGGTTTGTAAAAGATGAGATACATTGAGTTTGGCTAAAAGTAGCAATTTACTAACAAATTTATTTTTATCTTTTTAAAAATAGAGACAGGATCTTGCTATGTTGCCCAGGCTGGTCTCGAACTCCTGGGCTCAAGTGATTCTCCTGTTGTGGCTTCCCAAAGTGCTAGGATTACAGGTATGAGCCACCACATCCAGCTTGAAAGTAGCAATTTAGGAAAAAAAACTTGGGAAGCTTTTAGTGATTGAAAAATGAGTTGGTTTCATGCTTCTGAGAATTTATAGATGAACTAACTGAAAATGAAAACAATGGTTATAAAGATTGTCGATAAAAAGAAAAATAAATTAGAGTTATTGAGAACTTAGAAACTTTTCTGCGTCTTTGTAATCAGGAGAAAAAAGGACTTAGAGACTAGTTTTGTTTATATATATATGGTGTATGTGAAATAATAAATATATTCCATTTTTATTCTTATAACTGTCTATAAGTATAGAACTAACTGTAAATAACACACCTGGCTTTTATGAAACATAAAATTCATCAATAAGCTTTAAAAGAAAGAAAAGCATGCTTGACATTGCACCTTACGATAGCATAATATCACCTAATGCGCATATGTTGACATGCAGTTGTTTACTGACATTTTATCTTAAAAACAAATCATAGAGGATTCATTTCTGGAGGGATTAAACATAGTTTGATTAAGTTTCACCTCAACAGAGGAATCGTATGTGGATACTTCCAGGAGTCACGTCTTTGAAATGTTTTAAAAACAGGGTTAGTTTGTTCTAGTTTGTTGGGGAGTCGGGGGCCACAGCTCTGGCAGATTGCTGCTAACTGCCAGCAGATTAGATTTCTTTTTTTTTTGAAACTAGATCTTGCTCTGTTGCCCAGGCTGGAGTGCAGTGGTGAACTCGTGGCTCAGTGCAGCCTTGACCTCCCCCGGCTCAAGCAATCCTTCCACTTTAGATTCCCAGGTAGCTGGGATTACAGGCATGCACCACAACACCCAGCTAATGTTTGTATTTCTTTTGTAGAGATGGGGTCTCGCTATGTTGTTCAGTTTGGTCTCGAACTCCGGGACTCATGTGATCCACCTGCCTCGACCTCCCAAAGTACTGGGATTACAGGGGTGAGCCACTTCGTCTGGCCTCTCATTTTAATAGAAGCAGGACATCTGGGCTTTGTTTTGTATAAGGTGTTACGATTTTTAAATGTTGGCTCAATTTTTATTAAAAGTGTTTCTGGGCCCCAAGGAAGCCTGTGGGTGGCCCACTGGGGGCTAGATGGAGAGAGGTGTAGTGGAGGCCTTGACAGCAATGTGAAATGGAAAGGTCTGGATCTGGGTTGCTGTGCTCCCGACCTGCCTGGTCCCACGGAGGGAAGCCTCTACATCTTCTGAACCCCGACTTCCATTATTCAAGAGGGGTTCTGATGACATCATCTTGAAAGCACTCTCCTTTGTAACACTAACACTTTGAAGAATTATTTTTTTTCTATTTTGTATGTGAGACATACTGTTCAGTATGTGTGTGTATGTGTGCGTGTGTTGAGAGACAGGGTTCCCCTCTGTTGCCCAGGCTGGATTGCAGCTGCTTGGCTAATTTTTAAAATTTTACAGAGACTGAGTCTTGCGATGTTGCCTAGGCTGGTCTGAAGTTCCTGGCCTCAAGTGATTCTCCTACCTCAGCCTCCCAAAGTGCTGGGATTATAGGTGTGAGCTACTGTGTCTGGCTCAGTGTGTTTTTTGATGAATCTTTTATTTGATACCTGAATTCTCATGAGTTATGTGACTTCTCACATTTTTCTTATGCCTGTTTTCTTTCAAGTAGACGTTCTCAGAGCAGTAGCATGCTCTGGAAGGGCTGTAGCTTCTTATTCTTTTGTTTTGACAATTCTCTAATAAGCTACTAGTTGTAGCTTGTTACTCTTTTGTTTTGACAATTATAAGGATTCATTTGTCATAGTCTAAGAAATGAAGTCCGTATGCTGCACACAAAGATAATTAGCATTGTAATTATTTTCTCTCCTCTCTTCCTTTTCATTTTGTGTGGAATTATCTCTTAGGCCATGGCCAGGCAGCAGGAAATGAAGCTCAAGTTAGCAGGATCTAGTGAATTTTAGCCTCTCAGGCAGTCAGCGTGGTAACTTCACATTTTGACTTCACTTGAAACTGTGTACAAACTCTAAAAATTCTAGTGCTAACTGTAGTAATTCTAGTTTTGCAGGTTAGGCTGCAGAATTTGATTTCATTAAGGTTGATTTATTAGGTTCCTGGAATTATTTTTGAACAATCTGGGCTTGTGATGCCATTTAAAAGTATAATACCATTTTAAAACAACACTCAGATGTAAGAAAAACAGTAGGACACAGGCAGCCTCATTGTAAAATTCATTCAGTGTTGCTAGTCTTTTGTCAAAGTCTGTCTACTTTACATATTTGTGGTGAAACTGTATCCATAGCAACCCAAGATCATTGGTTTGCTGTATAAAAGAGGACCCCAGACTGTTCTATTTTTATTTTTATATAACTTTTGTCTTTTTTTAAATCAGACAGAGGTTAAAGCATGACCCAGACTGTTCTAACATCTAAAGATTCAGCTGCTTGACCCTGAGTTTGCTTTTCCTTCCCAATAATAAGGACTCAGATGGCAAGACATGGCGGTGAAAGCGCATGGGCCACGTCATTTTTATAAGACGTGGACTGTGCTTTGGGCCCTGTGATGGCGTCTCCCCTTCCCAGCTCTCCCTTCGTGTCTTTCAAGAGTATCTTTTTGCAAGGCTGCCCAACAGAAGGAAATCTGAAATTTCCTTATGACGCTGGGGAAAATCAAGGGAAAATAAAAATGCTCCTAGATCATTTAAAAAATTTGGAATGAAAGTAGTGATATTGAGTCTCACCTGAAAGTAAAATATATATTTTTATGCAGTATCATTATTGGAAGAAAAATGACAATGAGAAAGAGAATAATGAGAAAAGAACAATTAGGTCCTAAAATGATAGTATTTGGGCATATTTGAGAAGTAATAACAGTTGCTGGTGTCTAATTTTTATTCTGATATTAGTGATTTCTTCAACCGAAGGGAGTTCCCTGTCTTTATGGTGGTTCTTTTTCCATAAACTAGGTTCAGGAAATTTCCAGAATGAGGCTACCATTTTCTAAATTCCTTTGCGATGCTAAATCCCTTCCCCTTTTCTCCCAAAGGAAAAGGTGGCAGCAAATGTCTCACTTTGAAGCTACCAAGAAAGCATCTATTAATTTTGTAAATAAGAAGAATAGAAGAGGGCGATCAATGATAATGAAGAAAAACCTTCCTTTTTTGGCTCTTAGGTTTTGCGTAGCCATTTCCTGAGTCAGCTTTGGTTCTCTTTAGTGCCTGTATAATTATAGAAATTGTTTCTTGAATTGGTCATTCACACCAATTCTATTATATTAGAAACCTCTGCACTGACAAGTTATTTAAGATTTATTTATTTATTTTTAAATAAGTTAGTTAATATTTTTTTCACCTTTTCCTTTTTTTTTTTTTTTTGAGATGAGTCTTGCTCTGTCACCCAGGCAGGAGTGCAGTGGCGCGATCTCCGCTCACTGCAGCCGCCACCTCCCAGGTTGAGATGATTTTCCTGCCTCAGTCTCCCGAGTAGCTGGAACTACAGGCACACACCACCATACCTGGCTAATTTTTGTATTTTTAGTAGAGACAGAGTTTCACCATGTTGGCCAGGCTGGTCTTGAACTCCTGACCTCATGTGATCCACCTGCTTCGTCCTCCTAAAGTGCTGGGATTATAGGTGTGAGCCATCGTGCCTGACCTCACCTTTTTTTTTTTTTTTTTCCCTGACTGACCATCAAGTGACATTGGCAATTCAGGCAATGTTTTGTATTTCTGGCCTGTAGGATAAGGACGAGTAGCCCGGGGAAGCTCATTCTCCGCAAGGCTACCCAGAGTTCCCAGGGAACACTCTGTTCCTTCCTGAAACGCAAAAATGCCTGAGATGTGCAAGGAGTTTCTCAGAACTTCTCTTGTAGAATGAAGATCCATTTTTATAATCTTCCAGTTTATGAAAGCCCAAGGTCACTTTCAACACGAGGCAGCATCATCCAGTAACTGCTGGCAAGTGTCTGCAAGAGTAATCCATACCCAGAAAGTGGGAGAGTCTTAGACTGCCAGTGTTTTCACTCATGGTTTTTGTGTTTTAAAACCCAGACATGATTTGTTGGATTCCTTTCTTGTGAATGAATTCTTCTTAAGGCACTGACTCAAGCAGTTCTATTTTATTTTTTTTCCTGCCTGAAATTACCAAATTCACTCTTATACTAATCAAATAAAAGGTTGTTAAAAGTTACTTTCGTTTTTTTTTTTTTTTTTTCCTGTGGAAAATCGCCGTGTAGAAAACTGCAGGCTTCTCTATGCAGAATAAAATGCATGAACTACTTGGGAGATAGAGTGTGAAGAGCAAAGTTTGGCCATTAACTTGGGATCCACCAATCAACCAAGACTCCTTCAGGCTTCATTCCTCCACTGTCAGTACTCAAGGGTGAGGAGATTCTTTTTAAAAATGTCATTTTGGGCCAGGCGCAGTGGCTCATACCTGTAATCCCAACATTTTGGGAGGTCCAGGTGGGTGAATAAGTTGAGGCCAGGAGTTCGAGACCAGGCTTGGCAACATAACAAGACCCCCATCTCTTCTAAAAACACAAAAAGTAGCTGGTCGTGGTGGCATGTGCCTGTAGTCTCAGCTACCTGGAGGCCAGAGCAGGAGAATTGCTTGAATCTAGGAGGCAGAGGTCGAAGTTAGCTGAGATTATGCCACTGCACTCCAGCCTGAGTGAAAGAGTGAGACTCTGTGTAGGAAAAGTCATTTTGGCTTACATCTAAAGAACATGAGTCCAAGTAAGCACAGCACAAGAACAGGTGTTTTTTTTTGTTTTGTTTTGAGATGGAATCTCACAAAGCTGCCCAGGGTGGAGTGCAATGGTGCAATCTCGGCTCACTGCAACCACCGTCTCCTGGGTTCAAGCAATTCTCCTGTCTCAGCCTCCCACCATCATGCCCTGCTAATTTTTGTATTTTAGTTAAAACCAGGTTTCACTATGTTGGCCAGGCTGGTCTGGAACTCCTGACTTCAGGTGATCCACCTGCCTCGGCCTCCCAATGTGCTAGGATTACAGGTGTGAGCCACTACAGCCTGCCAAACAGGCGCTTTTATAAAGTTCAAGTTCACATACCACTAACAGCCAAGCAAACCTGGAGAAAAATATCTAACTATATTCAGAAATAATCGAGTTCCTCTTTGGTGCAAGATGTCGACTTTAGTATTTACATACTGGTCAAATAAATGCTATATTTTTTCATTTCATTTTTGTGTTCTCTTTTCTGTCTCATGAAGGTTTCTGTAAAATGCTGCACCTCAGATTGCTGCTGTAAATTCTAATTTTGTCACCTTTTACACAGGAAGCAACTGGGAAAAAACCCAACAGTGCAGTTTAAATAATTGAGATGTTTATTTAAAGTGAAAGATATAAAGGTTGAGGTTTCTGCTCAACAAAATAAATTGTTTCTGGTCTCAATTGGCTTTATCACAAATTATTCCTCTGTGCTAGATGGAGTGTAATCTGTGGATCAGACGCATCCTTGTAGTAAGGTAGAAGTAATTTCAGGACTGCGTTTTGGTCCCGATCATCTGAAAAGATCCGCAAACCGGAAAGGTCAAGGACTGAGCTTTTGGCCGCATGAGTGCTTCAAAAGGCCACTAGGTGGCAGTGGTACACCGTAAGTGCTAGAATGCCGCTCGTCCTGGTGCTTTCAGGGCTGGGAAACGTTACTGTATAGAGAACTCTGGTAACTGGAGTTTGTCTCCAGAAGCCGTTAGGTTGGCCCAGCAAAGGCGATCTCTCTGTGTTATAGATCTTGTAACCGAATTTTCTATTTAGCTTTTGTTGAGGCTGTAATTCATTAAGTCATCAAACTATTGTTTGTCTTTCTAAAAGCTGTGATGGCTTTTTTGAAAATTGGCAAGGAACTTGTAAAGCCAAAGTTCAGATTTTGTAAAGATTATTAGCAATATTTCATTTCATTTTAATTTATCTATCTATCTATCTATCTATCTATCTATCTATCTATATCTGTCATCTATCTATCTATCATCTATCTATCTATCTATCTATCATCTATCTATCTATATCTATCTATCTATTTTTGAGATGGAGTCTTGCTCTGTCACCGAGGCTAGGATGTAGTGGCACAATCTTGGCTTGCTACAGCCTCTTGGGTTCAAACCATTCTCTTGCCTCAGCTTCCCGAGTAGCAGGGATTACAGGTGTGCACCACCATGTCTGGTTAATATTTGTACTTTTAGTAGAGACAGGGTTTCACTACGTAGGCCAGGCTGGTCTCGAACTCCTGACCTCAGATGATTCACCCACCTCTGCCTCCCAAAGTGTTGGGATTACAGAAGTGAGCCATCGTGCCAGACCTACAATTTTTTTTTTTGAGTCTTGCCCTGCCACCCAGGCTGGAGTGCAATGATGTGATCTCAGCTCATTGCAACCTCCCCCTAACAGGTTCAAGTGATTCTTCCTCAGACTCTAGAGCAGTTGGGATTATGGGCGTATACCACCATGTTCAGCTAATTTTTGTATTTTTAGTAGAGACAGGGTTTCACCATGTTGGCCAGGCTGGTCTCGAGCTCCTGATCTCACATGATCCACCTGCCTTGACATCCCAAAGTGCTGGGATTACAGGCATGAGCCACTGTGCCCAGCCAACCTACAATTTTTTTTTAAATTAGCTGGGTGTGGTGGTGCACACCTGAGGTCCCAACTACTCGTTAGAGGCTGACGCAGGAGAATCCTTTGAGCCCAGGAGGTCGAGGCTGCAGTGAGCTTAGATTGGGCCACTGTGCTCCGGCCTGGGTGACAGAGTGAGACCCTTGTCTCAAACAAACAAACAAAATGCCATTCGTTTTTTGTTGAATTTTTAAAATTTTGCTAAAACTGAAGACACTTGATAGCTGAATGGAAAAGCAAAAAACTGGTGGCCCAAGTGGCATTCAGGTGGCCCAGGCTCCCCCACGGAATCTGAATAAGGAGTTGGCAGGTTGCTGGGTGAGGCACCTGCCTGCTGGGCCGCTTCTAGATGCAGTATGAGAGATTTGGACTGGAGACTCCAAGGTCCCTTCTAATTCTGGCAGCCTTCGATTATCTTATTTTAAGCAGTTGCAAAATAATCAAGTATAGGAGATCTTGAGAGCCATTTAATTTGATTTCAATGTCTTCATTTCATAAGATGGTGTACACACACACACACACACACACATATATATGTGAGTAATGTTCTTCTTTAATACCAGAAGTGATTTTTCATTCCTGGAATTCCAAGGCACAGAATGAAAACTCTGAAGTTTTAGTTAAAGAAATAATAGTTTCAAGAGTTAGAGTCTGGGCTGGGCATGGTGGCTCATCCCTGTAATCCTAGCACTTTGGGAGGCTGGGCTGATCACTTGAGTTTGAGACCAACCTGGCCAACATGGTAAAACCCTGACTCTACTAAAAATACAAAAACTAGCTGGGCATGGTGGTGGGCGCCTGTAATCTCAGCTACTCAGGAGGCTAAAGCAGGAGAATCACTTGAACCCAGGAGGCAGAGGTTGCAGTGAGCCAAGATTGCGCCACTGCACTCCAGCCTGGGCAACAGAGCAAGACTCAGTTCTCAAAAAAAAAAAAAAAAAGGGCATTAAAATGTCTGTTGTTTTTGGTGTTGTTGTTGTTGTTGGGGTTTTGAGATGAAGTCTCTAGCGGTCGCCCAGGCGGGAGTTCAGTAACACGATCGCGGCGAACAGCAACCAAGGCCGC
>CAUYLG010029136.1:0-11913 GCA_963573385.1 Cacajao melanocephalus
TCAGGAGCTCTTGTAAGGCAGGTCTGGTGGTGATGAAATCTCTCAGTAATTGCTTGTCCGTAAAGGATTTTATTTCTCCTTCACTTATGAAGCTTAGTTTGGCTGGATATGAGATTCCGGGTTGAAAGTTCTTTTCTTTAAGGATGTTGAATATTGGCCCCCACTCTCTTCTGGCTTGTAGGGTTTCTGCTGAGAGATCTGCTGAGAGTCTGATTGGCTTCCCTTTGTGGGTGACCTGACCCTTCTCTCTGGCTGCCCTTAGCATTTATTCCTTCATTTCAACCCTGGTAAATCTGACGATTATGTATCTTGGGGTTGCTCTTCTTGAGGAATATCTTTGCAAAGTTCTCTGTATTTCTTGGATTTGAATGTTGGACTGCCTTGCTAGGCTGGAGAAGTTCTCCTGGATAATATTCTGGAGCATATTTTCCAGCCTGGATTCATTCTCCCCGTCATATTCAGGTACACCTATCAAGCATAGATTATGTCTTTTCACATAATCCCGTATTTCTAGGAGGCTTTGGTCATTTTTTTTCACTCTTTATTCTCTTGTCTTCTCTTTATTTCATTGAGTTGATCTTCAATCTCTGATATCCTTTCTTCTGCTTGATTGATTCGGCTATTAAAACTTGTGTTTGCTTCACATAGTTCTCGTGCTGTGTTTTTCAACTCCATCAAGTCGTTTATGTTCTTCTCTAAGGTGGTTATTCTAGTTAGCATTTCATCTAACCTTTTTTCAAGGTTTTTGGTTTCTTTGCATTGGGTTAGAACGTGTTCCTTTAGCTCAGAAAAGTTTGTTATTACCCACCTTCTGAAGCCTGTTTCTGTCAATTTGTCGCACTCTTTCTCAGTCATGTTGTGTTCGAGTATTGATGAGGAGTTGTGAGCCCTGGAAGGAGAAGAGGTGTTCTGGTCTTTGATGGTTTCATCTTTTTTGTGCTGGTTTTTTTCCCGTCTTCATGGATTTATCTATCTCTGATCTCAGGGAGCTGCCTGATAAGGTCACTTGTCTGCCTGTCGAGGCGGGTTTCCAGGGACTCCTTCAGGTTACTAGGTAGGCTTCCTGCGTCTTTTTTGTTCACACTGGGAGGTTAGGCCTGCCTCTTCTGCTGACCTGGAGGTGCTGCTGGGTGGTCAAGAACACCGTCCCGTTGCTATGTAGGCTTCCTGTGTTTTTTGTTAAAACATGAAGCCTAGTCCCACCTCTTTAATGGTGGGTTGTGCCTTTGCTCCACGGAGCTGGATCATTCAGGGTTCAGCTGAGACTGAGCCACTGGCTGCGTAACCTGCTAGAGTTAGTGCTTCAGCCCTCTGGAGTTTGTGGGGGAGGGTAGGGACCCGCCCTGTTGCACTGTCCATCTCCCTGCTTTCAGCTCCCTCTCTCTCCAGGCAGCGGGAGGGGGCGATAGCTTGGTCTGCAGGCACTCCCAGTAGGCTTATGGGCTTTTGCATTTGCTTAGATCTGTGCAACAATCCGGGACACAGTCCTGGATTATTGTTCAACTCTGCACTTGTAATTCCCAGCACTTGACTGGCAAAGATCCCCTGTTCTGTGGATTTCTGAGGCTTTGGGGGAAATGCTGTATCTGGACCGGAGTGCTGGAGGGGAAGCCTCCAACTCACTGGTCAGATGCACTTTCTGGGTGAAGCAGCACCCCTCCCCGCCTCAGTCTGCCCTGTCTGGGCTTTGCTCACTGTCTGACCAGACGTGTTGAAATGCACCTGGTACCTCAGTTGGAGCTAGGAGATCTCTCGATTTCTGCATCTCTCTCACTGGGTGTTGTGCACCGGAGTTGTGTCTATTCAGCCATCTTGTTTTCTCTCTGCCTCTTCTTTTTTTGTTTTTAAATGAGACAGGACCTCACTGTGTCGCCCAGGCTGGAGTGCAGTGGCACTATCTTGGCTCACTGTAATCTCTGTCTCTTAGGTTCAAGTGATTCTCCTGCCTCAGCCTCCTGAGTAGCTGAGATGACAGGCGCCCAGCACCACACTGGCTAATTTTTGTATTTTTAGTAGAAACAAGATTTCACTATGTTGGACAGGCTGGTCTTGAACTCCCAACCTTCAGTGATCTGCCCATCTTGGCCTCCCCAAACTGCTAAGATTACAGGTGTGAATCACTGCATCCAGCCAAGAAGAGGATTTTAAGAACAAACTTTCGAAGTTTGGCTAAGCCTGGAATTCTCCATCTGTTCCCTATTCTCTCCATGCAGGCCTCCTGGCCATCCTCATCCCCCGCCTGGACCTGGTCCTCGCCCTGGTGGGCTCCGTGAGCAGCAGCGCTCTGGCCCTCATCATCCCACCCCTCCTGGAGGTCACCACCTTCTACTCAGAGGGCATGAGCCCCCTCACTATCTTCAAGGATGCCCTGATCAGCATCCTGGGCTTCGTGGGCTTTGTGGTGGGGACGTACCAGGCCCTGGATGAGCTGCTCAAGTCAGGAGACTCTCTCCCCTTTTCCAACTCCACCACTTTTATTCAGTGAGCATGGCACTGCTCCTTGCCCACTAGCACCCAACTTTTAATGAAACTGATATCTTTTTTTTTTTTCTTGAGACGGATTTTCACTCTTGGGCAATGGTGAGGTCTCGGCTCATCGCAGCCTCCACCTCCCAGGTTCAAGTGATTCTCCTGCCTCAGCCTCCTGAGTAGCTGGGATTACAGGCATGTGTCACCATGCCCGGCTACTTTTTGAACTTTTAGTAGAGCTGGGGTTTCTCCATGTTGGTCAGGCTGATCTCGAACTCCCGACCTCAGGTGATCCTCCTGCCTCTGCCTCGCAAAGTGCTGGGATTACAGGCATGAGCCACTGTGCCCAGCCAGATCTCTTTTATATGCATTATCTTCATGTCACTGCTTTGCCTTTTCTCTGGGCCAAGTCATGATGAAACAAGAAAGGACTCACCGGCTACAAGCTCTAAATGGTAATTTTTTTAAACTTTATTTTGTTTATTTCTTCTTCTTTTCACCTGCGGCATTCCATTACATTGTGAGCTTTCCCTTGGAAGACTCTGGATTCTATCCCACCTTATGATAATTGGCACAGTGAATTTCATACCTAGCATGGAGCTACGCAAGAAGAAGCCACCAGAGGGCCCCAAGTGGCAGCAACTCGCAGAAGGAAGTGCAGCCAGCTAAGACTGTCCACACTTTGGCAAACAACGGGTTTTCCCTTTTCTGGGTCTGTTCAAAAAGCAAACACTAAGAGTGGGTACATAATCCACAAGCCAGAAAGCTGTGCATGGCTCCAGTGTTGAGAGGGTAAGGCCAAGATGACCATTGTGAAGAAACTCAGATAGAAAGGAGCCACGCATATTAAGTTAGAGGCAACAAAGATTTCAAACCATTAGAGAATATTTTCTCCCAATTCGAAGATCCCAACCATGAGTAGGAGGCATGGAAGTAGATGTGCCAGTGGGGAGGGATGAGAGGTGAACATGAAAATTATTTGAATAGACTTTACTTCTTAATTCTTGCAATGCATTCTTGACTACCTACTGTGTAACAGACAAGATTTTGTAGAATATTGCAAAAATGACGATAAATTCCTCTTGATAATGTGACTTTGCAGCTGCTCCTATGAAGAGATGAAGTCTGTATCTCTACGCCTTAAATTTCTTTTTGTTCTCTCTCTCTCTCTCTCTTTTTAAATGGTGTCTCACTCTGTTGCCCAGGCTGGAGTGCAATGGTGTGATCTCAGCTCACTGCAACCTCCACCTCCCGGGTTCAAGCGATTCTCCTGCCTCAGCCTCCCAGGTAGCTGGGATTACAGGCACCTGCCACTACGCCCAGACAATTTTTGTATTTTCAGTAGAGACAAAGTTTCACTATGTTGGCCAGGCTGGTCTAGAACTCCTGACCTCAGGTGATCTGCCCTCCTTGACTTCCCAAAGTATTGGGATTACAAGTGTGAGCCATGACGCCTGGCCTCTCCCCTTTAAATTTGATCTTGACCTTATAACTTGCTTTGGCCAATGGGACATTAGTAAATATGATGCAGTCAGAGGTTTGGTAATGATCTGTTTATCAGGACTTGCATCACTTGCGGCTCTGTGGAGTTGAGGCCACCAAGTATAGAAGCCTGGGCTAGCCTACCAGAGGATCAGAGACCGTGTGGAACATAAATGCATGATCCAAGTTGGGCCCTGTCCACAGATCAGCCAGCCTGCCAACTTCCAGACACATGAGTAAAGCCATCCTAGACTATATCCAACCCCAGCCAGGCTGACCCAGACCATAAGATTTGTACAGATACTCCACAGAACTGTGATAAATAATAAAGATGTTTGTAATTTTAATCCATAGAGAGTGGAAGGTTTTATGCAGCAAAAGATAACTAATACATCATTCTAAAGAGGATACATTGATTAATGAGAAAAGAATCCCTGCCCTCAAGTAGCCAGTCTGCTGTCCACTGGGGAAGAGTAACAGGTAATCAGCTAAGTAAATACCATCATACGTCCATCTCAGGGCAAAGGACACTGCCTGCTCTGGAGCACCAAACAAGACTTTCCACAGGTGATGCCATTTGAGTGGGCTTTGAGTAGAACTTGAGTCTTCTAGGACTGAGTCTGAACCTCCTTCCACTCTGTTCTGCTGCCTGGACATTATAGCACCTGTGCTTCTGTCTGATCTTGGCTGGCAGCCAGGGGCAAGCCAACCTGAGACATGGCCTCAGTCTTTCTGGTGGTGACTGCTCTCTCCCCTCCCCGCAAAATTACTAAAGTTGAGAAAATGCACCTAGATAACTAAGTAGATGTTGAAGATCCATAGTCCCAAAAGATGGGGAGAGGAGAGTTTCTCAACAAACTTTCTGTGGTTTATGGGAAGGATCTACACCTGTGTCAGCCTCAGTGTCAAGAGAACATTTGAAAAAACGCTGTCCTGCTTATTTTCATCCTTCATCTTCCCTGTGCCCCCAAGTTCCCAAGTTCTGGTCTGCTCTTTCTGTGTGTTACTTTCTATCTGCTAGACTTCCAAAAGCTACTTCATGAGCACAAGTCCACTCAGATGGAGGAAAGGCTGGTGGTCCACACCCAGATCCCATAGCCTTTAGAGTCCCTGTTGAGCAATAGGACACTCAGAACCTGTGCTGGGGTCCATAGTCCACTTTGCCAGAGGGTGGGTTGTCATTTCCACCTTGAGCTTTGTTTCATCAGCAAAACCAAAGGACTTCCACTGATCTAAGTGTTGGCAACATGATTATCCTCTCTGGAAACATTTCTCTCCCACTATCAATCACCCCACCCATCCTTGAAGTTTAAGGTTATCTTCTCTGTTATTAAAAAAAGAAAAAGGATGGGACATGAATGAAGTTGGAAACCATCATTCTCAGCAAACTGACACAAGAACAGAAAAACAAACACTGCCTGTTCTCACTCATAAGTGGGCATTGAACAATGAGAACACATGCACACAGGGAGGGGAACATAACACACCGGGGCTTGTTGCGGGGTGGGGGTTAGGGGAGGGTTAGCAGGGGGTGGGACAATTGGCAGTTACAGCACTATAGGCACGTGCCACCATGCTTGGTTAATTTTTTAAGTTTTGTAGAGATGAGGTCTCACTATGATACTGTGTACCTCACAGGGTCATTGTAACGATTAAATTGGATTACCTGATTTCAAATTATACTACAGAGATATAGTAACCAAAACTGCATGATACTAACATAAAAACAGACATATAGAATAATGGAACAGAATAGAGAAGCCAGAAACAAATCCACACACTTACAGTGAACTCATTTTTGACAAACTCATTTTTTTGCAAGAACATACACTGGGAAAAAGAGAGTCTTTTCAATAAATGCTGCTGGGAAAACTGGATATCCATATGCCAAAGAACGAAACTAGACCCCCATCTCTCACCATATACAAAAATCATATCAAAATGGATTAAAGACTTATATCTAAGATCTCAAACTATGAAACTACAATAAGAAAACATTGAGGAAAATCTCAAAAACATTGGTCTGGGCAAAAATATCTTGAGTAATACCCCACAAGCACAGGCAACCACAACAAAAAAGGACAAATGGGATCACATCAATTTAACTTCTGCGGCCATGTATAGTGGCTCAGGCCTTTAATCCTATCACTTTGGGAGGCTATGGTGGGCAGATCATTTGAGCCCAGGAGTTTGAGACCAGCCTGAGCAACATGGTAAATCCCCACCTCTACAAAAAAAGAGAAAAATTAGCTGGTTGTGCTGGTGTGTGCCTATAGTAACAGCTACTCCGGAGGCTATAGTGGGAGGATCACCTGAGCCTCTGGAGGTCAAGGCTACAGTGAGCCATGATGATGCCACTACACTCCAGCCTGGGTGACAGTGAGATCCTGTCTCAAAAAATAAAATTAAATTAAAAGAATCTTCTGCACAATGAGGGAAAGAATCAACAAAGAGACAACCTGCAGAATGAGAGAAAATATTTGCAAACTATTCATCTGAAAAGGGATTAACGACCCAAATATATAAGGAGCTCAAACAACACTATTGAAAAAAATCAGCCAGGCACGGTGGCTCATGCCTGTAATCCCAGCACTTTGGGAGGCCAAGGTGGGTGGATCACCTGAAGTCAGAGTTGAAGACCAGCCTGGGCAACACAGTGAAATCCTGTCTCAACTAAAAATACAAAAACTAGCCGGGTTTGGTGGTGCACACCTGTAATCCCAGCTACTTGGGAGGCTGAGGCAGGAGGATCACTTCAACCTGGGAGGTGGAGGTTGCAGTGAGCCGAGATCGTGCCATTGCATTCCAGTATGAGCAACAAGAATAAGAGTCCATCTCAAAAAAAAAAAAAAAAAAGAAAAAAAGAAAAGAAAAAGTAAAGAAAAAGAAAGAAAAAATATAATAATCCAATCAAAAAATGGGCAAAATATTTGAATAGACATTTCTCAAAAGAAGACATACAAATGGCAAATAGACATAAGAAAAGGTGTTCGACATCACTGATCATCAGAGAAATGCAAACCAAAACTACAATGAGATTTTATTTTAATACCTTAGTTAAAATGGCTTATATCCAAAAGATAGGCAAGGATGTGGAGAAAAGGGAACCGTCATGTAAGTATTGGTGGGAATGTAAGTTTGTACGGCCACTATGGAGAAAAGTTTGGATGTTCTTCAAAAACTTGAAAATTGAGCTACCCTATGGTCCAGCAATCTTACTGCTAGGTATATACTCAAAGGAATTCAGTATATTGAAGAGATACCTGCACTCCCATGTTTTACAATAGCCAGCATTTGGAAACAACCTAAGTGTCCATCAATAGATCAATGGATAAGGAAAATGTGGTACATATACACATTTGGAGTGTGTACAATGGAATACTATTCAGCCATAAAAAAGAATGAGTTCCTGTCATTAACAACATCATAGATGGAACTGGAGATCAATATGTCAGGTGAAATAAGTCAGGCACAGAAAGACGAACATCACACGTTCTAATTTATTTGTAGGATCTAAAAATCAAAACAATTGAACTCACGGACATAAAGAATAGAAGGATGGAAAGGGTAGTGGTGGGAGTGGGCATGGTTAATGGGTACAAGAAATAGAATGAAGAAGACACACTATTCGATAGCAAAACAGAGTGACTACAGTCAATGATAATTTAATAGTACATTTTAAAGTAACTAAAAGAGTATAATTGGGTCGTTTGTAACACAAGGGATAAATGCTTAAGGGGATGGATACCCCATTCTCCATGATATGCCTATTTCACGTTGTATGCCTGTATCAAAATGTCTCATACCTCATAAATATATATACCTACTATATACCTCCAAAAATCAAACAAAAAAAAATTTTTTTTAACACAAAAAAACAAAATAGAAAATAGAAAAAAATGTGGCCAGTGAATCACAAATTTTTTTTTTGAAATTTGAATTCCAACAACCCCTCTACAAGAAACCAGCATGAAATGAGGAGGGAGTCTGGAGGCTGTATGGTGAATCAGGGGCAAAGCAGGCTGTCTCTGACACCCTACTGTACTACCTGATGCTACTTAAATTCTCCCAGTGTAGAGAGAGAAGAAAGTCTGCCCTATTTTTTTTTATACAAAAGGGTCCTTATTCTGATACCAAAATTGAACAAAGCACACACAAAAATTATGACCAAATTAAATATGAATACAAGCATCTTCCTTATCTATTTATTGTAGATTATTGTGCTATCAACAAATACAAGCATCTTAGAACAATAGCAATCAGAACCTGATAATGTATTTTAAAAGAACAGGATGCCATGGAGCTTTCCCAAATCCCAAAATGATTTAATATTAACAAATCCATTACCATATATAACATTTAAGATTCAACTGGGTTGGGAGAATGGTCACTTATAGATTCTGAGAAAAAGATTTAATGAAATTTCATGATACAGTCCAAATTTTCAGAGAAGCCTCAATATTATAAAATTACAAGGAGGAAGAAAGTGATCTCAACGTAAGCATTGTAGTTAACAAGAAAATACTGAGAGGGGTTGAAAAATAAAGTGTGAGAGTAGAAAAGCGTTTGATGTCACTATGTCATTGCCTTGAAAGCTCTAGTGAATCAATCATATATTGTTAGAAGCAAAAGGAATCAGTGAAGTGGACAGTAACAAAACGAAATCTGTAAAATTATTATCTTTCCTGCATACTGATAATCATCAAGAAGTGAAATTGGAAGGGAGGGGTCACAGTCACATACATAGTAGCAAAAGAAAACGAAAGTATCTAGAAACATATATTTTAATGTGCTCTATTTTTGTGAAAAGATTAAACTCTGAGGCATAAATCAAGCCTTGCATAAACATAGAGTCATAACATACTTTAGATGGTAAACCTCAGTATTGTAAATATGGTCATTTTGGGCAATTTAATTAATCAATTTAACGTTATCTCAATAAAATGCCCAACTAGAGTTCCCGGGAGGGAGGAGGAACTTGCTAAATTCATCTGGAAGAATTAATGCAGGTGGGGTGGGAAGGGAAATTTTGAAAAAGATGAGGAAGGAGAGTGGATCTTCTCTATCAGATATTAAGTATATTGCACAGTATCATAATTAAAAGTTTGGTGCTAGCATCAAAAAGGACTACTCAATGAGAGGAGAGTACAAATACCGACCCAAGAATGCAGAGAAACTGTATTATATGATGATGAAAGAAACTGTAATGAATTCTTATGATTTTTGTTGACTCAGCATCCATTTTGAAAATAAATTGGACTTTCTTACACCAAAAACAGGGCTTATTCCTCTCCCCCCACCCCCCAGTTTGTTGTTGTTGTTGTTGTGTGTTTTTATGTTTTGTGTGTGTGTGTGGTTTGGTTTTTGTTTGTTTTTTAGACAGAGTCTTGCTCTGTCGCCCAGGCTGGAGTGCAGTGGCTCACTGCAACCGCCGACTCTGAGGCTCAGGTGATTCTCATGTCTCAGCCTCCCAAGTAGCTGGGATTACAGCCACCCACCACCACGCCCGGCTAGTGTGTATGTGGGGTGTGTGTGTGTGTGTGTGTGTGTGTGTGTGTTAGTAGACACAGGGTTTCTCCATGTTGGCCAGGCTAGTCTACAACTCTGGGCCTCAAGCAATCCACCCACCTCGGCTCACGATTACAGGCATGAGCCACCGCACCCAGCCTTATTCCCCTTCGATGGTTTACAGTTTCCTACCTCTCAGTTCCTCAAGATCTTTGATCCAGATATCTGCCCTACCCAGCCACCTCCTGGGGTGCCTACCTCCTTTCAAGATAGCTAAATCCAACCTACTTGTCTCACCCCAATGACCCCTACACCCTGTGTGGACAGTGCAGATATGCAACAGTGACCACCTCTCTGACCCAGCATGACCTCCTTGGAAATCACGCCTGCTTACCTTAAGCCCACAAACTGGAATTCCCCTCAGGAAACCTGCTTGAGCGGGCAATGCCCCCATAAATGCTTTAGTCCCACAGGTTCTCTCTCTTTCTCTCTCCCCCCCAACACCCCCCACACCTTGCCCACTGGTTGAGTGTGCATTTCCTGCCCTCTTCTCGCTGGGATCTGTAATAAAACTGCTTATTTCCTGGGTTTTGTTGTGCCACCTCCTCTGTGTATCACCCAACAGACACACTTGAACCTAACTCTCCTCCTGGTCAGGGTTCTCCTAGAGAGTAGCTGCCTTGGATTATGGACACTCTCAAGAGAGAGACTTCAAGATCAAATTAGACAGAAATCACAAGAGTCTTTCAAGTAAACTGAGAAACAGATTATTGAATAATGGTGTTGGGAAAACTAGTTAGCCATTTGGAAAATGGGTTAACAACAACAATAATAGTTTGGAAGCTTACCAGACACTGAGCACCATGCTAGATGCTGTGCATACATTAACGCACTCAATCTTCCTAGCAATCCTCTGACATTGGCATTACTGTGATACCCATTACACAGATGAGGTAGCACGGAAAGGCTGAGCGATTTGGCCAAACCACACAGCTAATAAGTGGTAGGCCCCAGATTCTATTAAGAATTAAAGACTGGAGCCGGGTACCTGCCCCGCGCGGCCCGCGGAGTCCCCGGCAGCTCCCGCTCTCTCCGGACGCGGACTCGGGCAGTGGCGGGACGCGGCCCGGTGAACCGAGGGACCCGCTGAAGATCAGCAACTGCAAAACCAGATCCGCCTGGAGCAGGAGGCCGGCGCCCGGCAGCCCCCGCCAGGCCGCAGCGCTCCACCCTCGCCGCCCTTCCCGCCGCCACCCGCCTTCCCCGAGCTCGCGGCCTGAGCGCCGCCCGCGTCCCCGGAGCCCGTGAGCGCGCTGGCCTCCCGCGCCACCCCCGCCATGCAGTCCTCCGGCTCCTTCAACTACGCGCGCCCCAAGCAGTTCACAGCGGCGCAGAACCTCGGGCCCGCGTCGGGACACGGCACGCCTGCCTGCAGCCCCGGCTCGTCCAGCCTCCCGTCGCCCCTGACCCCGACGCCCCGGCCGCTGGCTCGCGCGCCCGCGCAGCCCTTCGCGCCCCTCTTCGGCGCCGAGCCCGACGCCCCCTGAGGCTCCTCTTCGCCTTCGCCCCCCGCGCCGCCACCCCCGGTTTTCAGCCCCACGGCGGCCTTCCCGGTGCCCGACGTGTTCCCGCTGCCGCCGCCGCCGCCGCCACCGCTCCCAAGCCCGGGCTCCGTGTCCCACGGCTCCTCACCCGCCGCCCGCTTCGGCCACAGCCAGACGCCCGCGGACTTCCTCAGCGCCCTGCTGCCCTGGCAGCCGCCGCCGGCCGCCGTCAACACCCTGGGGCTGCCGAAGGGCGTCACCCCCGCGTGAGTGACAGCCGCGGGGCCCCTCCCTCCACCTCCGACACTGCCCCCGCCCCGCGCCCCTCCCTCCGACCCCGTCCCTGCGGCTCCCACGCCCCCAGACGCGCGCGCTCCATCGGCCCGCAACCCAGGAGTGCCCTGCTAACACTGCCCACATTTCCCTCCGTGCCATGTGAAAACTTAATATGGCAGTTGGACCCAGTGATTCTTGCCTAGTCACTTAACCATTATCAAAATCAGCACTTTTTCGTTCGAATAGGAGATTCTCATCAGGAACTATTCAAAATCTATGTAGTGCTCTCTCAACAATTATGACAAGCATTTATTGGGCTAAGCAACTCACATACATTATTTCATCGGATACAACGTTCCTAAGAGGTAGCACTGGCCCAATGAGGATTCCAGGAGTGAGTAAACTACCCAGGGTCACATAGTCACTAAACCTAGACTTGAATCCGTGCTCTCACCACCAAACTCTGTGTTTTATTATAATGTTTCATGCCAGTATTGCAATGGATGTGAAGGAGTTTAGTTATTAAGTATACACTTAGTGTTTTTGAAAAACCTCAATGAACAGATTTCAGAACTAAGCCTTTGTGTAAATCTAGGGAGTGGAAGGAGGCAAAAGCATGTAAATGTCTATGCTT
>CAUYLG010029137.1:0-30765 GCA_963573385.1 Cacajao melanocephalus
CCCCCAACCCCCCTCCCCAACAGGCCCTGGTGTGTGATGTTCCCCTCCCTGTGTCCATGTGTTCTTATTGTTCAACTCCCACTTATGAGTGAGAACACGTGGTGTTTGATTTTCTGTTCCTGTATTAGTTTGCTGAGAATGATGGTTTCCAGCTTCATCCATGTCCCTGAAGAATAGGAGAAAATTTTTACAATCTATCTATTTGACAGAGGTCTAATATCCAGAATCTACAAGGAACTTAAACAAATTTACCAGGTATTTTTTTTAAGAACCTGATAAACTGATTCTAAAGTTCATTGGGAAGAATAAATGGGTAATAACTTCCAAAAATATATTGAAAAAAAGAAAAAGGATTGGTTAGGGGGAGGGTGTGCTTCTACTACCAGTTATTCAGAAGCACTATAAAACCATAGCAATGATAAAAGTCTGCAAAAACGTAGGATCAAAAGAGATAATAGAAACAGATCCAAATATTTGTGTGTGTGTGTCTGAGTTTGTGGTCAATGGGACAAGATAATATGGGATAACTGATAAACTCTTGTGAAATAATAACAATAGGTGCTTCATAGTATACATTAAAATATATCCCAGATGCACTAAAAGTTGAATGTAAAAATGAACAGAAGAAAATATAGGGTGAATCTGTGTAAATTTGGTGTGGGAAAGGCAGTTTAAATGAACACGGTTAATGACAAAGTTTATTAATTAGATTTAACAAAAGAAAATTAAAATGCATTTTATTTATCAAAAAGCCTATACATTAAGAGAGATGAGAAGAATGGGCACTAGTGTTCTACAGCACGTAGGATGACTATAGTTAACCATAATACATCATACGGTTTTAATAGCTGGAAGGAGGTATGGAATATTCCCAACACAAAGAAATGATAAATGGTTGGGATGATGGACATGCTAATTACCCTGATCTGATCATTATGCATTATAGATATCAAAACATCACTGTATGCCCTATGAACATGTACAATTATATGTCAATTAAAAAATAAAACTAAAAATATAGAAAAAGCACTCACCGTAAAAATAAATGGATGTGCAAAGAAATAGAATATTTTTAAAAGGCTTAGACAGTTTTAATCTGTAATGATAGAAAAAGCACAATGATGGTTGCCTGGAGCCAAGGGTGGGCTGGAAATTGACTTGGAAGGGGCATGAAAAATTTGGCAAAATGGGCCAAGGACATGAATGGGAGAACAACAGGATGGTAACCACATGGAAACAGCTTCAACGCCACTATTAATTGCAGCGTGCCAGACTGAGTCATGCAGATATCATTCTCGCTTATCACATTGGCAAGGAGGAAAAAGAATAATCAATGTTTTGGGTGTGTATATGGGGAATGTACACTCTCTGCAAATGACGTTTTGATGCAGCTTAATAAATCAATCAATGTTCAGATTTTGAAAATTATCAAGTAAATGCACATAGATATCCTCACTGATTCTGGAGCCTGCCATCTCCATCCTAACTCTCTTCTCATCTAGGACTCTACCCCATTCCTGTCCTCTTCTCCTCCTTGAGCCTCCCCCGTTCTTCCTCCATCCCCAAACCTCATCCCATTCTTAAAGCTCACTCTGTCTCTCATTCTCTATTGTAACTTCTACTCTTCAACTTGTATATTCATGATTATTCACTGCAGTATGTATTAGCTTTTGCTGTATAACCAACTACCCCAAATCTTACAGCAGTTGTGTAATTAGTTCACAGTTCTGTGGATCAGCTGTGTGGTTATCCTCAACTGGTCAGCTTGTCCAACCCCTGCTGGGCTCTGCTTTGCATCTGGGAGAGGCTGGCATATCGGGGGGCACTGGATGATGGAGGCTAACCTCCTCACAGTCCTCGCAGTTGGCAACCCATTGCAGGGCTGAAGGGGCAGCAGGCAAGCCTGGAACTTGTTCACACAATGGCAATCGCGGGGTCCCAAGCAATAAGAGAGCCAGTTCCAGTGTGCAGCTCACGCCAAGTCTCTGCTGTGTACACTTGCAGACACAAGCGGTATTAGACAAAGCATGTCACACAGCCAGTGCAGACTTGAGGAGTGGAGAAAGAGGCGCCACCTCTTGATGAGGGGGATACTATGTGGGCAAGTTTTGTAATCTGCCACACAACATTATTTACGATAAGGAGTGTTGGAAGCCACCTAAATGTACACGACAAGAATGGCCAGATAAAACATAGTTCAACCACACAATGCAAAATGTATAATATCCTAGGAAAGCATTTTGGTCTATGTAGATGCTTTGTGAAAATGCAAAACAAAATGTGCTGCCTAAAACCACTTCAGCGGGGGGAAAAAGATTTTTAAAAAAATGTCTAGAAGGACACAACCTAAAATGTTATCTATCAGTCCTATGTCTGATTGGCAGGATTATGACAGATATGTTACTTTATACTCTAGTTTTCTCTATTTTCTGACAGAGCACACGAGGCCATATATTATGTAATTAACATACAGGCTGATTACTCTTATGGCCTGGCTCTCCCTCTTGTTACCTATTTGAATGCATGTGAGTTACCCAAACTCTGCAAGCCTCAGTTTCTTTACCTATAAAATGAGGGTTACAATGATGCCTACCTTTTAAAATTGTTATGAGGATTAACTGAGATACTGTTCATGTGAAAGGCTTCACACATTACTGGGCACATGATTATTGATCAATGAATGTTAGATAAGAAGTCATCATTTTTATAATTAGAGAAAGTAGCAATCAGTATCATTTGGTATGAAAGACATAAATGTATCATAAGATTTGGATTTATTTAGCATCCACTGCTTGAGGAAATACATGAAAAAGAGTGGTCAATAACTTTTAGTAATGCCTTCTATTGGATTTGTATTTTACAAATTGTATTAATACCAATATGATAAATGGTAATGTATATAATATGCTGGAAGTATTTACTAAATCCACAGATGATTTGTGCTGTGCAAAGGGATTTGAAACCCCACCAGTGATTTTTGTCTCACCAGCTGGGAGCCAATTATTTGGGACAACAGAAGAAAAGATACAATGAAGCAGAGCCTGATCAATTGTTGATTTGATTGTCTAGGCAGTAAGTGCATAGATCTGGTAGTCTAACATTTCTTAAACTGTGTTAAAGACTTTGTATCCATTACAAATGACACCGTAACGGTTTATGATCCTTTAAATATGACCACTCATAATTTGGTCTTCCATCTTTTCCTTTTTTGTTTCAGATGCACTGTCTAAGGGGTTTCTGGGAAGCATAGGGTTGTTACTTCACTCCATAGGGTTGCCACTTTCTGGGTATTACCTACTGCTATTATTATTTTTAAGTCTCCCACGTAACTTTCAGAGTTCAATTAATATGGAGACTACAGCAAACATCTCATCTTATTTTGCTATGAGAATTCCTTCAAATGCCCTTTACTCCCCAAATCACCTTAAAATAAAACAAAACACAGAAGTGAGAGAGATGTACACCCCCATTAACATCTCATTTAAATAATGTCTTGTTGACAGCAGTGGCACTGTGGAACTTTTTGAGAATGCACTCTTTGCATTACTGTCCTTAAATATAGGTTAAATTGTGAAAATGGAACTTTAGAAATTCTTACCTTCAGGGCACCACCTGTTATCATGATTTCATAAGCTTTCTTCTTGCTGCATTAAAATAGTATCCTTTCTGTCTTTTCCTTCTGCTGAATCTTACAAATCTTATTATTTTCCCTCTCCACCTTTATCATCTGGCCAGAAGAGGGTTTTTTGTTTGTTTGTTTGTTTGTTTGTTTGTTTCCTGAGATAGGGTCTCACTCTGTTGCTTAGGCTGGAGTACAGCAGTGTGATCACGGCTCACTGAAGTCTTGAACTCCTGGCCCAAATGATCCTCCTGCCTTAGCCTCCCTAGTAGCTGGGACTATTAGGTCACACCACTATGCCTGGCTAATTTTTTTGGGTTTTGTTTTTGTAGAGACAGGGTTGCCTAGGCTGGTCTTGAACTCCTGGTCTCAAGCTATCTTCTTGTCTTGAGGCCACATATATATTTTTAAGTCTTTTCTCTTCTAGAATGCTATCATTTTGGTGAATTTAGATATGTCTGCTTGAACGTTCTCAAGAATCCTGGAAACATCAGCATACTTAGTGCGATAAATGTCCCGTCAGCTGAGCCAGGTTTTCTGAGTGCAACATATCCTAACAGGTAGGTTTTATTTTTTTCCTGATTTTGGCCACACAACACACTGAGGAAATAGCTTCAGAAAAAAAAGCTACAAGATCCTAAGTCCCCTTCTTAGACAGCAGTGAATCCAACCCTGAGGCAAGAACCTCTGTGTAATCAAGACTTCGAAGTTTTTCTCCCTCTTCTCTAGCAGACACCAGTTGCTTCATTCCTGCTGGCTCCGTGGCCTTATCTGATGGTCCCATCATTGGCTTTCCACCCATTCTGGGAAGCACACACTGCTTTATTCCTTGTGTGTCTGGGTGTAGAGCCTTTCCTCTGTGGCCTGTAGATGCGAGGGATACAGGATGAAGCATTTATTGACATCCTCCCTGTCTCTGCAGTAAAATGAACATATCTGTGTAGCCAGTTGGCCTTAGCCTTGGACAGCCACTGAGTGTAAATGAGGCTATGTTCCGTTGATCCCTAACGCTCAGCTCTGCTGAGCCGCTATCTGCCACAAATTCTCCCCTTCCCAAGTGTGTGTGAGGTTCCCAATCTGCTTCTGCAGATTTTCAAGCTGGTTCCAATTGGCACTCATGGACAGCCAAAGGGGAGTTTCATCAGGTCCCTGTAACTTGAATGACCCCCGATCCTGGCTCCTCCACAGTCCTTGGAGATGTCACTCCCACTGCATCATTTGAACCTATGGGGTGCTGCCACGTGCCCCTTCTCACCGCTATGGAGCTGACAGAGCTGGAGGCTGGAGCTGCCCCAGCCCCCACCAGGGACACCTGCAGACCACACTGGAGCTGCCCTCAGCTGTACCAAGGCTTGGTAGCCAACCTTGTCCCTGGCTCCCATTCAACCATCTGCTCCTGCTGACCTCTGGGTAAACCTTCCTTAGTTCCTCCTGACTCTAGAGAATTGAGGGTGAGAATAATATGTTCCATATAAAAAATGCTTATGTCCTAAGTTGTAATTGCATTTGGTGCCATAGCACTTTAAGTACAAACAAACCTGGAACCATCTTCTTCCAAATACTCCAGGGCACCTGAGTGGGCAGGTCAAGGTGGGTTTCAGTAGTTGTAATATGCTATATCTAGAATCAGTTCTCTTCTCTGACATTTACAGTTTGGGGCTGTGTAAGGTTCATTAGTCTAGACTTCCAGGGCTGTCACATAATTTGCATGTTGTGCACCATAAAAATCTAAAGAGAAATTAAGAAGTAAATGATGCCTCAATGTTGTTCAGTGCACAGCCTGCACAACTGTTCACAGCAGTTCTAAGTGCTTTCCTAATGATGAGTTCCCTCTCTTGGGCTCTGTGGTCTTCACTGCAATACAGCCCAGTGCAGCAGAACGGCTTTCCAATCCTTGACCCTCAAAAGGCTCAGAGATCCACTATTTTCCCCACCGTACCTGCAGGGTACTAATTAGCCATTATAAAAATTTGCAAGGGCAGAGAGATGTTATCAAAACTCCACTCACCACAGCAACCGAGCCCCAACCAGTCGCCAGGCAAAATATCCTCCTCCAGTTGTAAGACTCTCTCCTCTCTTTGGATGCTCAAATAATTGCAAAGCATAGCGCCTAGTAAGATTTGACAATAAGTGTTCTTCCTACCAGAATCCCTGCCAAGTAGTCTGGAACAGGAAATAGAGTCATCAATAGAGTCACAGCCCCCGTTTGTTCTTGACGTCAGCATCTCTTCTGCTCCTTCCTGGATGGAGACCATCTGCCGCAACTCTCTCCTCCGTCTGTGTCTCCTTTTGTCACTGCTAACAGGACTTCCAGTGGGAATCTGGGAATAGCCTCTGCATCTCTATTATTCTCTGCACCTCTTGGGGGTCTTGCACCTCAACGACATAGGCCATCTCTGATTACCACTTGGGCTATGTGCACACAAGTCAGGTTGCAGCCATTTGGTACCTTTATTTGTTTGAACGGTCACAGTTGGGCTATCGGCAGGCAGTGAGATACTTGATAGGCTTAATGGTGCAGCATTCACGGATATTCACAGCACAGTTCCTGGCACCTATGGAGACAGCAGGCCAAAGAGAGTTGTGGCTGCTCAAACAAGCTAGTTGAAATTGCTAGTGAACAATTACATCTATATATAGAACTGACCTGACTGTGTCCCTGGCTGCCGGCTTTGATACCATTCTTTCCAGCATTTTGAGGTCCCAGACCACCTTCGACACTTTATTCTACTAAATGCTAGAGCTGCTTATGAAGCACTAACCAGGTACCTCATTAGAGTTTTGTTTGATTTCAGGGAAGTGACAATTAGACAATAACCCGGCCCAGATCCCCATGTTGTACTGGGTCAGGTTTTGGTCTCAGCTCTCCGTTGATCCGGCTGTGTGATCCCTAAAGTCACTTAACCTCTTGGGTCTTTGTTTTCTCATATCTGATATAAAACGACTAGATCAGCAGAGAGGAGAAAAAAATTGGCTTTGGGAGCTAGCGGAACTGGGTTTTAACCCCACCTCCCCACCACTTTGTAGTCGGTCAAATTGTTTAAGCCGAACTTGCTTCCTCTTCAGGGAAATGGTCAAGTTCATGCTTGCTGAGCAGGACTGGAAGAGGATGAAACAGGAGAAATGAGGTGTGAGACACACAGTAGGTATTCAATCAGTGCTAAGCTTTTCCCTGGTTCCCTGGGGACTGCGTGCAGCTTTGCTAAAAGCTCTGGATTTGGAGTCTGAAAATGTGGATTTGGGGTTTGATGGTCTCAGTGTGTGCAAATCACATGCTCTCTTTGAGCCTCAGTTTTCTCATCTGCGTAGTGGTATTATCACTGTTAGGATCAAGCGGGATAATACAAGCAAATGCTTTTGGAAACATAAAAGACTGTGCTAATCAATGCAGGGGTACTTTCTCTAGTTTACACTCAGCTGTAATGAACTTTTGCCACTGCACCCCCATACTGGCCCCTCCACTGCTCATTGAAAACAGGCAGTGGATATGGATGGGATATGCCTTCTCAGATGGATCACATCCATATTTTTATTTCTCAGTCTGCCCCTCAGCTAGGCTTTCTGGAAATCCTGGGCCAATCATTGCCGAACCAAGAGAGTCCCAGGCACCAGGCATCAATGAAGGAGTCTTGACTGATGTTCCCTTGCCTCAGTTGTCAAGCAAATGAGACTTTACGGACGTTCCCTTATTTTCAATGATGATGAAGTGGAAGCCTTCATGCCCCCTAAATAAACAGATGAGCCTCTGTTGAAATTTTAGCCAGTTGGGTAGTCAGGCTTCTGTGTAATGGATAACTTAGTATAAAAACAGAGCACTCTGCTCACTGGCTTTCAGACACGTGTGGGGAAAGAAAGCAGCATTTCCCAAATTTCCCTCCCTGGTCTGCTGGAATATTACATTCCAGCCCCAGGTGGCTGCTCTCCACCATGGGACGCACAGCTCAGGACATCTCGTGTTCAGCCTGGTGCTTCCCCCACCTTTTCCTCTCAAGCATTTCTCACTGCACCCAGCAACCCCTTGTAGCATCCGGTTAAGCTGCCAGGAGCTCAGCACTTTGGGTATCTGGATACATGTTCCTTAAAATGGCTACTTTGGGCCAGGTGCAGTGGCTCATGCCTGTAATACCAACACTTTGGGAGGCTGAGGCAGGTGGATCGCCAGGTCAGGAGATCGAGACCGTTCTGGCCAATATGGTGAGACCCCATCTCTACTAAAAATACAAAAATTAGCTGGGTGTGATGGCACTCGCCTGTAGTCCCAGCTACTCAGGAGGCTGAGGCAAGAGAATCACTTGAACCTGGGAGGTAGAGGGCTGCAGTAAGTCGAGATCACATCACTGCACTCCAGCCTGGGCAACAGAGTGAGACTCTGTCTCAAAAAAAAAAAAAAGAAAAGAAAAGAAAAGAAAAAGAAATGGCTACTTTGGGGATGGAAGAATCAAGAGTATCCTCCTCCTCACCAACACACCTGACCAGTGACCAGAAAGGCATTTCAGTAGGTTGATTAGACATGAGTACAAACGGCTTTTCACCGTCGGGATCTAGATGGAGTGTGTTAGGTGTTCACTACAAGGATGACACTGTGCAATTATAACAACTCTGTGAAAGTGCCCAGAGAATCTCAGATCCAAAAAAAAAAAAAAAAAAAGTTGTACAAAATAAAATGTTTCTTAGATGTTTATGAAAGCCTGTATTAAAATTCCATCTAGTTTTCATGGGAATGGTTTCTTGTTTCAAATAAAGAATTGCTCACTCTCTCGGCCAAGGGAGCTCATTATTTTGGCTTTACTGACAATCAAAGAGAATGTCTGATGTCCAGGTTTAGTTAGATGGTGACACGGCAATGTCCTCCTGTCGGGGCATGGTCCTGGGGGGCTAGTGAGGACAAACAACGGCCCCAGCAGTGGTTCCTCTTAAAAAGCTAAAGGCACCCCTAGGAGAGGGAGGTCCAATAGGAGGCAGAGGCCTCATAGCCAGTTTGGGCGCAACATTTTAAGGGACAGTAAAGAACAGGAACATGTACTGGGGATGTGGACAAAGATGGCAGAAGCTCTGGATCCCACTTCAGTTATGGGAATGGGGCTGTCAACACAAAGGCAAGAGCCTTGGAGCACATGGCAATCACCCACACATCAGGGGCTTTTGGGGGGTTATTCTTTACATTGGAATGGTGACCAGTGGGTGGCCATTGATATTGGAGCAGATCTGGGATAAAAAATATCTCCTGAAGAGAAAAACAAATGTGATAGCAACAGGCTTGTGTTTCATGATGGTCTTGCCTCCAAGGAGCTCTCTACTGGACAGACTGGCACCTTCACGAGGGGTGGGACTATTACAGCACCGCACTGCCACACCTCCTCCTCCTCTTGTGCTCCTGGGGTTCCTGAGGCTTGGAAAGGGCTTGTCCCGGGGCACAGCAAAGCCCTTTGTTTCTGGATGTTTGCAGGCAGGTCTGGCTGCCCTCACAGGACATCCTTGGGGACAAACACTAGCAGGCAGGACAGCTGGCCTGGCCCCTTGGGGTGGCAGGCAGTGGACACTGCAATTAGGTGAACATCTAGCAAAGACTCCACCCTCAGTGCCGCCTCTGGCCCCTTGTGGATCCCTGACTAATCCTGGCTGATGGTGATGTGTACCCACTGGAAACTTCCAGCAGTCAGGCCCCACTGAGCTCAGCTCTCCTAGGCCCTTCAGGGCTCTGTGTGGAAGCAGCACATCCCCCAGGGAGTGCCAGCCCTCTCTCTCCAGGTGGACTCCCCTAGCTCTGCGCTCGTCCCTGTCCCCTCCATCTTCCCTGGTTCTGGGAAAAACCCCACTCCCCACAAATCCCATTTCTTGTCTTTTTTGTCCTTGCTCAGGGCAAGGTATTTTCCACCAGGGCTTTTGGAAACTAAAGCCAGAAAACGACTCACATGCTATTTTTCGCTTTATGCTCCATCTCATTCTTCCCTGGGGGCAACAAGCCTGGGAAGTGTGGCTGATGGGACGTCAGGAAGGGCAAAGGGGTGGAGACTCTGGGGAAGAATGTTGGTTACCATTCCAAGCCCATTATCCCTACACTTACATGAAATCTGCACCTCACATGCACTGCCTTCTCTCAGGTACTCATTCATTTTTCGATTACTCTTTAAAGAAGCCTTTACTGTGTGTGCCAGACACTGTTCTAAGTGCAATGCCTGAAGCACATGAAACCACAGAAGCTGCTTTCTGAAAGTGAACATTAGAACCTGGATTTTTATACATGAGGGATTTAGGATACAGAGAGATAAGGCTCCGCAAGATTTATACACGGATTTGTTCCAAAGACTCCACGCTTTGCCCGTCAGTGCGTTGCTTCCCAAGACAGTTATCAAAGATCAAAGTGGGATGAGCTCCTTGGGAGGCAGGGACCAGAACCAGTGCTGAACAGATGGAGGAATGTCAAGGTGCCATTGGGGACACTCTGCACCCATGGCTGGTGGGAGGTGAACAAGATTATGTCGAAAGATGTCTGGACTCTGAAAAAGTCGGGGGGTTCTGCTAACCTCAGAGAGCCAGACTGGCAGTCAGCTTGACTAGGTGGGGGAGGGAAGAAAACTGAGCTGATCCAAGGGCAGCCCCAGAGTGAAGGTGAATGATGTGACATCATCCAGGCAACCTCCAAAGGGCTCACTGATCCCTTGTTCCGTCGTCAAACATCTATCTGGGTCAGGCTTTTCCCAGTGGGTACAGCTGGAGGTGATGCATTCCCATCCATGGAGCTGACCACACTCATCTTCAGAGGTTCTCTGCCTCGGGAGCTTTCAGAGATAGTGACACCCATCCCTATACACCATGAATCTGATGAGTTGGGTCAGGAGGATGGGGGGGGAGGTAAGTCCATAAACAAAAGATGGTGGTCAAAGGCCACCATAAGAGTTGTGCTTGTGGCATTATGGGATGCACAGAGGAATATAAGATGGAATCAGCTTGGCAAAGTCAGAGAAAGGCCTGGCTAAAGAGGCAGCACAGAAGCAATGTCTTGAGGCATGGGTGGGCATTGGCCAGGTGAAATAGGAAGGAAGGCCTCCAGACGGGAGGCATGGTGTGTGCAGGTTCTGGGGAGTGGAATGTGGGAGGATTCATGAATAGGAGGCAGCTCAGCCTGATCTGCCTGCCCGGGCTGCAGCAAGCACACCTTCACAGCACCATGAGGTCCTGGCCCATCCCAGACCTTGCCTCTCTCACATCAGTTATTCTGACTTCCACCTTCCTTGGTGGTATCCTCCTTCCTCACCCACACAAACATGACCTCAGTGGCTCCCTGGCACCGCTTTCGGCTCTTGCGGCACACCCCGGCTCTGGGTGTCTTTCCCCCTCCATAGCTCCTTGACCCTTTGCCAACCACAGCCCCTGGAACTCAGGCCAGGGATCGACTTCTGAACTGTGGGGTCAATGAGGCCAGACTTCAGCCCTGTGGAGCCCTGGAGTCGCAACAAGGAGCCTCAAGGCCCACAAAAGAAAAAGAGACACGAATGGGCATGGCTTTGGGTCCTGTGTCCCCCTTCCCCTCACTTTCATCAGTTTTGTATACGGTTCTAGGATTCCATATGAGGTTTTGTGTGAAAAGCAAAAGTGCACTTCTGCTATAGGAATAACAGCTTGAGAGGCCATGTAGCCCAGGGATGAAGACATGGAGAGCAGAGTGAGCGCAGGCTCCACCACTTCCTAGCCCAGTGACCTGTCTGTGCCTCAGTTTGTTTGTCTCAAAAATGGGAATAATGGCCGGGCACACACCTGTAATCCCAACACATTAGGAGGTCGAGGCAAGAGGATCACCTGAGGTCAGGAGTTCAAGACCAGCCTGGCCAACATGGTAAAACTCCATCTCTACTAAAAATACAAAAAAAAAAAAATAGCCGGACATGGTGGTGCATACCTGTAATCCCAGCTACTTGGGAGGCTGAGGCAGGAGAATTGTTTGAACCCAGGAGATGGAGGTTGCAGTAAGCTGAGACCACACCACTGCACTCCAGCCTGAGCGACAGACCAAGACTCCGTCTCCAAAAAAAAAAAAAATGGGGATAATGACAATACTTTCTTTTTAGGTTGTTATGAGAGTTGGATACAAGCACAACAGGCAAATGGCTTTGAGGGGGCTGGCACTCAGCAAGAGGAGACTGATTGCTGATTATGAAGGTTGCCACTGCTGCAGGAGATGGGCCATCATGGGGCTCTGAGCAGGGGATATCACGATTAAATCTGTGCTTCAAAAATCTGTAGTCTGGCAGTATATTGGAGAATGGATTGTGGGAAGGATGCTAGGATTCAACATAGAGAGATCCTTACAGAAAGTTATATTACAGCCTTCTCAATGGAACAGGGAAGGACCTATGGCAGTAAGTGGCTAAGACAAAGAAGAGCAGGGATTCTAAGGAGACCCAGCAGGACATGAGGACCCTGTGGTTGTGGGGGAGCCCCAGAGGGGAAAGAGTGGGGGGATGCTGACAACCTGCCTCAGGTGAGCAAGGTTTGATGTTTCAGAAGAGAAGAGCATCTATGGGGCATTGGGCCAAATACCCAAAGGTTTAATGCTTTACCAAGTTTATTCCTTAATCCAGTCATGTTAACACCTAATATTAGGTCCGCAAGTCCGCTCTTGTCAACTTGGCACCCATACACATCTCCTGAAACCACACCTAATTTCTAAATGAGGACATCAACAAGGTCATAGTTCTGCCTAACATGATGCAACTATCCTGCACACAACCAAAAACTCAGCTAATCCCTTCTCTAGAATCTGGCTTTCAGGATTTCAACATTCAGAATGTTAATCTTTCAGGATTGTGATGTTTGGAATTTTAGACTTTAGGGATTTTGCTCTGTGGGGATTTTGATCTTTCAATGCTTCAATATTAGGGATTATGTCTTTCAGGATATGGTTGGCACGGCTACAATGATGGTAAGGTATGTGAAATTGCTTGGTGCAGGTGGCCAGTGAGGACATCCAGAGGCAGAGCCAAGAGAGGGTGTTGCAAACGTAGACTTAGAAATTGCCAGGCTGTATTTAAAGATAAGGAGGTGAATGAGGTCACCAAGAACAAGGGTGAGGAATGAGATGAGATGAACGGGGACTGAACCCCACAGAACACAGGGAAGAACCTGGTGAGTTAGAAGGCTTTGGAGGCATTGGCACAGAATGCAGGGAAGAAGCTGGTGAGTTAGAAGGCTTTGGAGGCACTGACACAGAATGCAGGGAAGAAGCTGGTGAGTTAGAAGGCTTTGGAGGCACTGACACAGAATGCAGGGAAGAAGCTGGTGAGTTAGAAGGCTTTGGAGGCATTGGTTGAACCCTCTGCTTGTCCCTGTAATTGTGTGACCGCCTGAGGCTGCGGGTCCCAGCTGGCTATGTTCAGGGCAGCCAGGCAGCCTGAAGAGAAACACACAGTGACACCGGCAGGCTCTTGCTAGGGCAGCTCCTCAGGTGGTCTCATGAGCACAGGAGCCTGGTCAGAGATTATGAAACTGGGCTCGGTTCAGCCTCCCAGAGCACAACAGCTGGTGTGAAACAGAATCCCTCACCACGAGCCATCTGCAGTGCATTCCCCAAACAGAGCCCAAATAAAATCTGCAGGGAAGTTGGGAGGATGCTAAATTAAGTAGGTGGCAGGCACTATTTGATGACACTTCATCTAAGTGACAGGTTAGCACATAGCTGAGGTGGGATGAGCAGGTGGCCAATGGAAAATTCAGGGCAGAGGGCCTGGATTTCTACCTCAGAGAGCAGGGATGGAGTCCACCCAAATCCACCCGTGGGCTACTAACTGCGTTGAGGGCAACCGCCTCCCACTTCTGTGATCCCAGGGTCCCAAATATGGCACTGGGGATTTAGTGGGTGTGCCGTAAGTACTCACAGAATTGGACTGAATGGATACTGCAGGCAAAAATAAAATTGTCCTTGCTTCAGTTCCCTGAGACTTGTCATGTGGAAGGAACTCTTGTTTTGTTTTTGCCTGAGGTAGTTGAGTGAACATTGCTTCAATTCTCTGAATTATTTCTCTTGTTAGTGCCACATTTTGGACTTGCTTTTTTACTTAATAAAGAGAGTTCATTGAAGGAAAACCTCTGAAAGTGTGGTGAGGGGGCTGATCAAAGCCATGGTCAAGGTCCATTTCCCTGGAGGGCAGGGAAGAAACGCTGGGTACGTGTTGCATTTCTCATGCTGGCTGGAGTGCCTCGGGAGGGGTGACTGACAGCCGCTCCTGGTTTCCCAGCAGGAGCAGGGCCCATCCAGATGCAGGGGCCACCTTTCCATCAACAGTGTCCCCCGGCTACGCCTTCTTGGGTTTTCTGGCAGAACTGCTTGTCCTTTAATCTCCACGTGAGACTTTCACCCCAGAGCTCCATGTTGCTACCTTTCCCTGTGTGCCTTCAGTAGGAAAAACAATTGGGAGTGAGTTTTTACATACACAACCACTTAGAGTTCATCTTCAGGAGAAGATTTTGTTTTATCAAATCTAACATCGCATGTTAAATGCAAGCAGTGTTGTGAATACGTGAGTGTCTTTATTTGTTTGCTCATTAATCCATTAAATGGGTATTGGACACCTTGAATGGCTCAGGCATGAAGAAAGTAATGTGCCTGGAAAGACCAGGAAACAGCTGGGTGAAATATATATATGTGCATATGTTTAGTGCAATGTGGCAGGTGCAGGGTCGAGGTCACGTGCATCTATGAACAGAACATGAGCATCTTGAGGACAGGATTCTTTGAGTACCAGACATTGCTCTAACACATTCATTTCATTTTCCCACCAATCCTGTGAGGTGTAGACTATTATTTTCCCCCTTTACAGTTGAGAAAACTGACCCTATGGAACTACGTGACCTGCTCCATGTCACACAGATTGTAAGTGGCTATCCGGGAATTTGACGCCTGAGCCAGACTCACCACTAATAATGCTCCCTACTCTTTCAGAAGGCCTTTGGAGTATTTAGCCTTTGGAAGAAATACCTGACATGGATCAGGGTCTGTCTTCAAATATTTGAGGAGTTATTGTAGAAGACATCATCCTCCTACCACCTTACTTTTGGGTTATTTGTTATTTTGTGGGGACCTACTTTATCTTCACTGTGTGAGGTTCCAGTGGGATTGCTAGGGAAGGTGCCTCCCCTCCCCGAGCCAAGGGGCAACATACAAACTGAGCCAGCCACACAGGACAGAACTTGGTTGGCCCTGTCCCATGGGGCCTGAGGGCCTGTGTAGTGATTTTGAGTATTAAGATCCTCAGAGCACCAGGCTTCCCGAGGGGTCAGCTTTCAAAACTATGGTAGTTCTGTGGTGTCTCCTCAGGCAGAAGAGGAATCAAACTTTTCTGTGATGATCCAGAAGGACTAACTAGGACCAATGAGCTCTGCACTGCTGGAAGGCTAATTCTGATTCTGAATTGGGAGTGGGGAGGGGGTGGAGAGGTGCACACATCAGAGAGGGCTGAAAATGGAACAAGCAGCCTGGAGAAGTAATGAGATCCCTGTACTGGACGTGTTCAAGCAGACGTCACAGATGCAGTGGAAGGGATTTGCCCTTTGGGTGGGAGCTTGAACTAAGTGCTGTCAACACCCTTTTTCTGAGATGAGAGTCTATCTTTCTGTACGTTCTTTGCTGATTCTCTCTACACTTGTGAATGGCCCAAGTGCAAGCTTACCTCTGCCATACCTTCCCCATTTGCACCCTTGGCCTGATGCACCTTTGGCCTGCCAGCATGTAGTAATAATGCTATTTAACATTTATTAGAGGCTACTTACACCCTTGATTGCTAGTAGGCACTATTTTAAATGCTTGACATCTTCTAAATAATTAAATCTTCATAACTACCTATGAGATCCATATGACCAGTATTCCCATTAGTTAGATGGGAAAATTAAGTCACAGAGAAGGTAGGTAAATGCCTGAAGTTACAGAGCTAGTAAGTGTCAAAGAGAAGATTTGAACCCATGCAGGATCATGCCCTTAATCTCAAAACTGGGCAGCAGATGTCGTGATGGTACACTTAGTGCCTATAAGGACGGGTCCTGTTTATTTCCAGGCATGACATTACATAACAAAGATAATATCCAAGCCCATTTCATGCACAAGGGCATCAGAATCTTACTTTGCTGAGATAGGTATCACACATGATAAACTCTGGATGGAGAATTCTTGATTAGTATGATAGTCTTTGCCTAAAGATGGGGGCATTGGCAGGGGTGGGTGAGTAAGGTTAGGGACGTGGTGTGCTGGAGACTGTTCAGACCAGCTCCCAAAATGTTATTGTGCACATCTCTCCCAGATTCTGTGTCCAGTGACCTCCTGTTGGTAGCTTGAAATACGCCACGGGAAAAGTGTGTACACTGAGAAAACTGGCAAATGCTACAAAGAGTTATGCAATTGAAAAAGAGATTTTTCTCAACTTGTGGCAGATCAGGCTGCCATATAGACACAATAATTGTGCCATGTCTTGATCTGAACCTGGGCCATCCAAGGTAAAAGGCTGCCACTTCCAACTCCTTGAAGCATTCTCTTTCTTCTTCTCCCCATGACAGTCAGTCTTCCTATCAGGGGACTGATGGCTCACTGCCCAGTTAAGGAACACACAGAGGCCCAGCATCTAGCTTATCTCAGCAAGCCTTGGAGGAGGCTCTCTCCAGAGACGGATCTTTTTATAGTCACAAAGAGCCACATAGTACAATGAGCACTTGGCCATGACTCAGGAGCTTCGGGTTCCAATTCTGGAACTCCTGCTAATGTGTTGGGTGACCTTGGACAAGTCAACAACTCACAGCGGGGTCAGTTTCCTCTCCAGGAAAGCAACACCCACTAAATACATCAGAGAGCTTAGAGAACAGGGCATGGTACATCAAGCAGTCTGCTTATGTAACAGTCAACTATCAGTGTCCAACTGGGTGGGTTTACCAGCTGGGGATCTGGAGGTCTCTGGGTGTCTCCATCCTGCCTGGGGAAAGGAGGTGAATGGGACATGCAGGAAAGGAAGGGGAAGAAGCAGGATCTATAAGGAAGAGGGTGGAGGAGTGACACAGGCTGATGGTTAACTGCAGGTGTCAACTTGACTGGGCTAAAGGGTACCCAGATTGCTGGGAAAGCATTATTCCTGGGTATGCCTGTGAGGGTGTTTTCAGAAGAGATTGGCCTTGGGGTCAGTGGATTTAGTAAAGGAGACAACCTTCCCCTCTGTGGGCAGGCATTATCCAATCCATTGAGGACCCAGATAAAACAAAAACTTCGGGAAAGGATAATTTCATGGTCTCTACTTATGCTGCGACACCCACCTTTTTCTGCCTTCAGACACTAGCGCTCCTGGTTCTCAGTCCTTCAGCCTCAGACTGGGAGTTACAGCATCAGCTCTCCTTGTGGTCAGGTCTTGGGACTCAGATTGAATTTCTTTCTCTGATTCTCTGGCTTTCAGTCAGCAGATCACAGGACTTCTTGGCCTCCATAATCATGTGAGCCAATTCCCATAATATATTTGCTCTTCTGGCTTGGCACGGTGGCTCACTCCTGTAATCCCAGCACTTTGGGAGGCCAAGGCAGGTGGATCACCTGAGGTCAGGAGTTCAAGAGCAGCCTGGCCAGCATGGGGAAACCCCATCTCTACTAAAAATACAAAAAAAAAAAAAAATTAGCTGCGTGTGGTGTCACATGCCTGTAGTCCAAGCTACTTGGGAGGCTGAGGCAGGAGAATCACTTGAATCACTGCAGGAGGTTGCAGTGAGCTGAGGTCACACCACTGCACTCCAGCATGGGCAACAGAGTGAGACTCTGGCTGTAAATAAATGAATAAATAAATTCCCCCTTCTATTACCTATCATCTCTCTTTCTATTGCCTATCGGTTTTCTCTGAAGAATCCTGACTAACACACCATTGTAAATGACTGATGACTCGAGTACCTAGAATTTGAGCTGGTGGGGCTAACTGTGACTACTCAGTCCCTCCATGACTAATTTGCTTTCCTGGACTCCCAAACCAAAGAAAGTGATCTGCTAGCTTGAGACCTCCAACAGACTGAACCACAGGGTCGAGGGCCTGCCTGGGCTCCATCCATCTCCCCTTTGCGTGCTCCATACAGACAGAACTGCACTTCCCAGCATGAGCACAGGTGTAGCCAATGAGAACAACAAGCAAGAGATTAGAGGGTAGCACAAGGGACACCCGGAATATTCCCTCTTTCCCTCTGGTTCTCATGGCATTCTTTCAGCAGCCACATCTTTTTTGTGCTGCAACTTCCACTGAACTTCCAGACCTTGGCAACTTCGCCTCCTCCCATTGTTTCCCCAGCTCTAGGGGTGGTAGCAGCTTCCTCTGCTGCTAACCTGTCCCTCTGTGCTTCCCAGGTCACCCATCCCTCTGTCACCAATTCCCTCCATCAGATTCCTTCTGTTTGAAAGACCGAGAGCAGTTTATTTCCTGGCAGAACCGACTGGAAAAGGACTAGTGGGAAAGGGAGTGCAGAGGAGGAATCCCTGCAAACTCACTGCTTACTCTGGGGAATAACAGGTTTCAGCTCTTTCACAGTGTCCTGCACACGGTAGGAACAGAGTGAATGCTTAGCAAATGAACCAGGCCAATGTTAACATTTCCAACCCACATGAGGTTCAATCAATGTGGATTTCCTGCCTCTGGACTCTCCACAACCAACTCCTCTCTACTTATTCCCTTCTTCCTGTGATGAAAGAAAGAAAAACGCCCAGGGGATGCAAGTCTTCAGGTGGCATGCCCTCTTGCTTTTCAAATTTCAGCCTATGCCAAGTTTATCTCCCTGGCAGTATCACTTGGGTCATGTAGGCAGCACACAGGCATTCCAGGCCACAACCAGGAAGAGGCTGAGGGTGCACACGGGGGTCCATGAGAGCCAGGGAGCCTGGAGGAAAAGGCTGAATGACTTCCCCCACCCCCGGGGAAATTTTTCAAAGCTCTTCTCCTCTTCCTCTTCTTGTTGATGATCTCCCATCCTGGCAGACTGAAAGGCTGTCTATGGACTCTGTCAGTGGATGCTCTTCCCCTCTGGCTTCCAGCTGGGTGTGGTCAGTGGGGAAGTCTGCCAGGAGATTGGGATGAAGGGGGATGAATGAGGTTGGGGCAGTGCTGGGCTAGAGCCTGCTCATAGCAGCTCACGAGAGTTGATTGTGCACATCTATTGCCAGTTCTGCAACTGGTGGCCTAATATTGGTAGCTTGAAATAAGCCTTGGGGACAGTATTTGTACCCAGAAAATGGGTAAATGCTACAAATATGTTTTTCTCCAGAGAGCCAATGATTAAACACTGGCCAGCATATCATGGTGCTGAGATGCTTATTCTGCTGGCTTCCTTCTTATGGGGTAGCTTCATGCCAACCTTAACCAAAGGCCATTGTTCCTCTCAAAGTAGCCATCTCTCTTGCTTTCTTTCCTTCTCGGCACTATTTCTTGTGGTTTACCAACTCGGCCCCAGATTTTTAGGTAGCACCTTTGTTGGACAATCCTCAATTATCTTACTTAGAGTGGGCCATTTATTCCCTGCAGGAACCAGGATTGGTACAGTGGGGAAAGAGGGGAGTCATAGGCACTGGTCAGTTCATACCTGGGTGCAGCATAGGATGGCCACTCATGCCCCTAAGTGTGATTGTTCTAGAACCTGGGTCTAGAACAGTCTAGTGCTTCCAGAGGGCCAAAATAAGTCAGTAGCCTGGAATGACATTCAAATTCTCTGTTTTAAAAACAACATTTTCTGAATGTCTTTGCCTGCTAGTCTTCCTATCCCCACAACTCTTCTAATACCAGAATCTGGGGGAAAAATCTCTTCAAAAAGACGACTTTGGAAGCCCTTATATTCCACTGCAAATCCTGGGGAAGCGTCCTCACACTATGGGGTCAACAGTCTCTTGTTCTGGCAGCTGGTTCAGAGTGTGGAAGTCTCAGATCAGTGGCTCCCAGCCCACACGGCATATTACAATCACCTGGAAGCTATAGAAAACCTGATCGTGGGCCCCCTAGCTCAATTAAATCCACTCTGACAGACGCTTAAGTGTGTGAACTTGAGAAATAACCTCTCTAAGCCACTTTGCTCATCAGAAAGATGGAAAAAATCAGACCTATTTTAGAGGACTGCCTGGAGGATTACGTGAGTAGTGAACAGTAATTTGCATTAGCATACTCATTCATCATCCTCCCACCCCTCTCCCTTCAGCAGCCCCTGAGGACAGAGGACACAGTGGGTCAACGCAGGCGTAGAAACCAGTGAGAGGGGTCCGAGAGCCAGCAAAACATGAGCATCACTTGAGAGCTTGCTAGAAACCCAGACCCTCCAGCCTCATCCCAGATACACAGATTCAGAAACTCTGGGGCTAGCACCCAGCTGCTGGTGTTTTAATGAATCTTCCAGATGATTCTGAGGCATGCGGAGCCTGAGACCCAGTGGTCTAGATATCTGTCCCTTTATCTGCTGTTGACTTCCAGAAAGGCCAGCTGCACTGTTCTGCCCGCTTTGGCCCAGATTAGTTACTTTGTTGGACTGGACTCTTCACCTTCCTGGACACTGCAGGCCCATTCTTACTGTGTAGTTCAAGACCACCTCTGCTCCCAGCACCTTCAACCAGCTCTGCAAGGGTTATTTGACTTGCCTGAGCATGGAAATACAGGGTTCACTGCTCATGAAACTAGGGATGGGGAAAACACAGAGATAGATTCTCCTCTTCCAAGATACCCAGGGCCATTATTTTGGGAAATTACTTTGCTGTTTTGCTGTAAAATGGCTACTGTGTTTACAACATATGACTGTTTGTTGATTGTCTTTCCTCATCAGATGAAGATTTTGGGGGATAAAGTTATCTGCTCTGGGAGATAGAGGCACAGAAGGTGTTTTTCCTCCCTAAAGTTTTGTGGGTAGACATGTGAGTGCGGTTGTCGAGGTACATGCTTGTGTGTTTGAATGGGGTGGGCGGGTAGCAGGATTGGAGGAGAAAGAAGAAAAGAAAGACTCTCTCTTTGAAATATGTACATCCTTCTTCCTCATGGTTCTGTGAAAAGGTCTGATTTGGAAGTTTGGGACCAAGAGGGTTAGAGCCAGAATGTGTTGCTATGGAGATTTTCCAGCCTAGGATGCTGGATTTCATCTGTGTGCTCATTTTTCAAGCACTGGAGGGAAGAATCTCTCCTTGCTGCTACCCACTGTCCCTGCAGACAATTCCCCAGCAGAAAAAGGCTCCCCTTGCCTTGGCGGCTGCCAGACAAGATACGCTATTGTGCTTTCACGAACCCCAACAGGAGAATAAACCTCCTGTTTGGTTAGGGGCAGGCATCCAGCAAGTGTGAATGTTGGCTCTGAAGAGAAACTGATAGTCCCAGTAGGAATCCAGCCTCCTTGGCTGGCCGGCTCTCATCTTTATAAGATGCCTCCTGTTTTCCCTAAGCTATGTTCATCATCCATCACTGTGAATTTCACTGATGAGCTCACAAGTATATGGAAAGTATTCCAGGATTTGGAGGCCCATCCCTTACACAGTGGTTGCAAATTAGCTGACACTCTCACTAAACATGAAATCAACCTCTTGGCCTCTCATTTCATGGCATCTCCCATGGGCAAAGTTGGGAGAAGTAACTACAAGGCATCCAAGTGAATAAGGTGCTCCACAAAATGAGTGGCTGAGAGGGCAGAAGTTTCTCTCTGCTGAGCAGCCTGGCTCATCTCAGTGGCTGCCAATAGCCGAACCGTAAGTCATCTCTGATTGGTACATTTTAAACTACAACGTGAGAGGAGGGCATGATGTCCAGGTGGAATTTGCAAATGGCCCTGCAGCAGCAGAACAGATGATGGAGACTCATTACCTGACAAGAAGTGCTCTGCATTTCAAGAGTAGATAAAAATATTGCAGCTACGTTTTCACGCTGCATAAGACTGACACCATAGACTAGGGGGAAACAGACAAGCCCGCCGCAAACTTATCATTCAGATCTTGACACACCAATTCACCCTTCAGATTTGCATCCGTGACGATTCTTCACGCAGCATTATTTTCTCTAAATGTTTTTACATCTTAAACATGTAAATCTTCACACAGACCTCTGCATCGTTCATCATATCGTTAGGCTGATGATGATGATTATGGGGTAAATTAAGGACAATAATCATAAACCGCATCGAGATATTTACGAATCACTGTGGTGAAACTGCTTTACAGCTCTGAATAAAATCCTTGTCAAACTCTAATTAAATGTGTTTTAAAAAGTAATGTTCTGATACAGAGCAAGGTTTTTGGAACAGCAGTTAACTGAAAGCCCTGGTGTCAGGGAAGAGGCTGCTAGGTTACTTGTTGCTATGCGGAACGTCAAAGGCAAACTTTGGTTCCTCCAAGGGCCGTACTAGTTTGGTCAGAGGCAAGAGGCCAAGGGGAATGCTTTTCTCCACAAAATGAGAATTAAAAAGGTACAGATGAGGATGTATTGGGCGTTGAGGAACCTTCCTCCGATGGATGAAGACAGCCAAGATGGATTTCACCCTGGCTGGAGAAGCCTGATGGGACTAAGATAACTTCTTTCACTGCATTTCTAGGAAACACTGCAGCCTGTATGAGTGACAAAGATCCCAAACACCACGGGGGAAGGGGCCAGACCAGGCCAGTCTGGTTTATCTACAAGGGAAGTTCAAACTGGCAGTTATCGAAATGGTAGTAAGGTCTCCAGATACTTGAAGCCTAGAATTTGGATTATGCATTGAGATAAGCTACATAAGTATGTTCTCATAAGTATTTATGACTAGGAATAAGATAAAAACAAAACATTACAGAGAGAGGTTAGTAAGAAAAGTATCTAGTTATTCTTGCTGTAGGTATTAACTTTTTGTTCTATAAATGAATCTTATATAACACAGTGTTCTTTAGAAAAACTTGACCATAGAAAGAAAGATGAGAACTTTAGTATATGTTTTTGGTTGACCCCACGTTGATCCCCTACACTGCCTTGGTGCACTCCTGCCCCCTCCCTATTCCCCTCTCCAACTGCTCCCACGGGTGCTGTGAGTTTAGTTACTAATTGTCTTGGGTTCCTTGGTAACTCCTCAAAGGGGAGGTTATGTCCCCACCCGCAGGAGTCATCAGCCCACACCGATGGCTGCCTGACTGATGGGGGGTGGGGTTGGTATGGAAGAGTGACACCCTTGCCTAAATGGGAGACAGGACTGGGGTGAGGTTTGTGTTCCAGAGCTCCCCACTATGGGTAAGAGTAACATCCCTACTCAGCTCCTCTCCTTCTCTATCCCACATCCCTCACTGGCTGACAGTTCTTCCTGGAGAGAGCACACCTGCAGAAGCACTGTGCACCAAATCCCTGTCTCAGGCTCTACTTCCAGGGACCCTGACTTGAGACAATAACCACAGAGCAAACCAAATGTCCCCCAGGCTCGAAAGAAGGCAAACTGCATGGCCTTTGCCTTCACAGAAAATACACGACCTTTGAGCCCCTAACTTTTCGATCAGAGTCCTGTAAAATGACAGCACCGTGTCATTTACATTTCAAAAACCTGAACAGTGGGTCACCAAGTTAAAAATGAGGAAATAAGTAAAATGTGGTTATTGCCGGAAAATTTAAAAATAAACAATTTTTACATGGCACAGCAATAGACAGTTTGAATGATCTGCAGTTAAGTTAAAACTAGATCATATTTTGGGGTGACATATTCAGCTACTTCTGTTTTGTGGACACTGATATAGATACCACTTAGAATTCATTTTGGTGTTTTGAAATGATTGAGGCCCAGTTTAGGTCAGAATGTTAGTCATTATAGACAGATTATCATATTTACCATGTAAAAGCTGAAATACAAAAAAATTATGACCACAGAAGAAGCCCGGAGATACCACTCACATAACTGTCCAATTGTAAAACAGGAAGTATGGTGGTTAATTTTATGTGTCAACTTGACTGGGATAAGGGATGTGCAGGTAGCTGGTAAAATATTACTTCCGGTGAGAGTGTTTCCAGATGAGATCAGCATTTGAATCAGCAGACTGAGTAAAGAAGGTCTTCTTCACCAGTGTAGGTAAGCTACTTCCAATTCCCTGAGGGGCGGAATAGAACAGAAAGACAAAGGAACGGTGAATTCATTCTCTGCTTGAGCTCGGACATTCATCTTCTCCTGCCCTCAGACATTAGCACTCCCGGTTCTCAGGGTTTTGGACTCAAACTGAAATAGAACCCCGGCTTTCTGCTTGCAGATGGTAGATTACAGAACTTCTTGGCCTCCATAATCATGTGAGCAAATTCCCATAGCAAATCTCACACGCACACGTGCATACACAAATGCACACACATATCCTATCAGCTCTGTTTCTCTGGAGAGCCCTGACTAATACAAGAAGTTATTTATTGATTCAGATTAGGAACTCCATGTAGCTTTCTGATGAAACTGGCCATGGGGTGAGATCACCAATCTGGCTGCACAGCATGTCCCATACATTCTGGAGCAGGCACAGAGCGGTTGGTGAACATTCAGCCCCAGCACTTGCTGGCTTAGTGACCTTGGTCAATTACTTCATCACAAAGCTTCAGGCTTTTCATCTGTAAAACAAGCAGAAAAGCACCTATCTCCCTGGGTAATTTAGGTTTTAATGCAATGATGTCCATAAAGCACTCAGTTCCGTGCTTGGCTGAGTAGAAAATCTCAACAATTGGTATGTGTGACTGTGAAAGAAGGGCTAGACTCTTGATTTTTGAAACTTCAAGTGGATGTTTATATAAAACACCTTAAAAGTTAAAACGTAGCTAACAAAGATTACAACTGAATATAAACTGTGTTATTTCAAACTCTTCCGATCTTTGTCTATGTACATTCATATATATTGGACACAGATGTATACACACATGGCATTTTACATTCTGCTTTTTTTCATTTGGTATTATTTTGCGTACACATGTCTATGCTTGGCATAGTCTACGTATGTCATTTTTATATTTCATCTATGAAGGCAACACATAAGAGTATCACCGAAGTTGGACATAGAACTGACGTATTACATTAATAGTGGCCTCCAAAAAGCCCCGGGGCTCCAGGAAGCACAAAATCATTAGGACAAAGCTGTTAGCAAGTCACTCAATACCTCCACTGGTCAGCCCAGCGTGGTCTTGCAGAAATCTACACTCTGGTTCCCCAAAGGAGGCCCCATGTTCTCCTCTGTTTGCTACTCCCCTTGCTGGGATCACTTAATCCCTGACTCTTTTCAGAACAGGTTTCTCAGCGTCTGCATCATTGACGTTTGGGCCACACAAGTCTTTGTCCTGGGTGCAGTCCTGTGCAGTGTACGGTGCTCAGCTGCATGCCCGGTCTCCACCCAGTCAATGCCAGGACCACCTAACCCCAAGTCATGACAACCAAAAAGTCTCTGGACATTGCCTAATGTCTCTTGGGGGGCTGAATCTCCCTTGGCTGAGGACCACCGTGAGGATCTTGCACCATCACGGATTCTGGGCTCTGATGGTTTGTTTCCTCCCTCCAGCCCCAGAATATCCTGGTTTTACTTCTGCATCATTCTAAGAGCTGCACTAGCTCTTTCCCAGGAAGCCTAGTTACCTTTAAAAACTGAAGCTATATGACCGATGTCTAACACAGGGCATGATGTCTGTGGGCCAAAGAGAGCAGGATGATATCTGCTTCACGTAATTACCAGAAGGATGAGAAAGGCAATTGGGACAATGGAAAGTCCCTTTATGTTTCCAAGTTTGAGTTCTTCATCTGCGAAATGGAAGTAGGAAAGGGAATCCTGCCTCACTCAGGGTTGTCATAATGGTCAGCATGTTAAGTAATTGAATCATTTATTCATTCAACATTTATCAAAAGAATGACATTCCAGGCACTGTTTGGAAAGTGGGATGCAGAGAAGTATTAGACAAAGTGTCTGGCCTCAGAGTGTAGACAACACAAACACCTGTCTAACACAGTGGTTTTATTAATGAATGTGGAGACTGGGAAAAGAAAATGTGGCACATATACACCATGGAATACTATGCAGCCATAAAAAAGGATGAGTTCATGTTCTTTGCAGGTACATGGATAAAGCTGGAAACCATCATCTCAGCAAAGTGACACAAGAGCAGAAAACCAAACAGCACATGTTCTCACTCATAAGTGGGTGTTGAATAATGAGAACATATGGTCATAGGGAGGGGAACATCACACACTGGGGCCTGTCGGGGGGTGGGGGACTAGGGGAGGGATATCTTGGAGTGGGAGGATAGGGGAGGGACAGCATTAGGAGAAATACCTAATGATAGATGACGGAGTGATGGATGCAGCAAACCACCATGGCACGTATATACCTATGTAATAAACCTGTATGTTCTGCACATGTACCCCAGAACTTAAAGTCTAATAATAAAAAAATGTGGTGTGTACAGACAGCGGAATATCATTCAGCCTTTAACAGGAAGGAAATTCTGACGCATGCTACAACACAGATGAACCTTGAAGACATGATGCTGAGTGAAATAAGCCAGTCACAAAAGGACAAACACTGTGTGATTCTACCTACATAAGCTATCTACAGTCGTGAAATTCATAGAAACAGAAAGTAAAATGGTGGTTTCCGGGGGAAAGTGTGAGCTATTCCTTAATGATGTTAGAGACAGAATTGTGCCCCCCTAAATTCCTGTGTCGAAGCCCTAATCCCCAATGTGACTGTATTTGAAGACTGGGCCTTAGGGAGGTAATTAGAGTTAAATGAAGGCAGAGCCCCAGTCCAATGGGACTGGTGTCTCCATGAAAAAAGGAAGAGGCGCCAGAGTCCCGTCTCTCCACGAGCACACAGAAGAAAGGGCATGTGAGGACATGGGGAGAAGCTAGCCAGCCACAGCCAGCAGGAGGGGTCTCACCAGACATCAACCCTGCCGAAGCCTGGATCTTGCACATCCAGCCTCCTCCAGACTGTGAGAAAATAAATGTCAATTGCTTCAGCCACGCAGTCTGGAACTTTGCCATGGAAGCCCTAGCAAACTGACACAAATGGGTAGAGTTTCCGTTTGAGAAGATGAAAAACTTCTGGATATGGGTGGTGGTAACAGTTGCATAACAATATGAATGTGCGTAATGCCACTGAATTGTATACTTAAAAATGGTTAAAATGGGCCAGGCACGATGGCTCAAGCCTGTAATCGCAGCACTTTGGGAGGCCAAGGTGGGGGGATCAGAAGGTCAGGAGATTGACACCATCCTGGCCAACATGGTAAAACCCCATCTCTACTAAAAATACAAAAATTAGCTGGGTGTGGTGGTGCACACCTGTAGTCTCAGCTACTCGGGAGGCTGAAGCAGGAGAATCGCTTAAACCCGGGAGGTGAAGGTTACAGTGAGCGGAGATCGCACCAGTGCACTCCAGCCTGGCAACATGGCAAGACTGTCTCAAAAAAAAAAGGTTAAAATGGCAAATTTTATGTTAGGAATATTCTATCCCAATAAAAAGGCCACACACGCAGGGAGGCCATCAGAGAGCTATGCACAGGACATTATGAGCCCTGAGAAGGGGGCCTGGCACAGCTAGGGAGAGGCATGCCAGGGGTGGAGTAGAAGAAAGATCAGGGCACATGGGGAAGCCACATAAGCTGAAGGGCAGGCAAAGCCGAGATATGGTGGGTGAGAGGAGGGAGATGTGTGTGTTGAGAGCCACAGGCAGTATGAAGTTCTGGGAGCTTGCAGTGGGAGGTGGAATGGGGAGGCAGCAAAGAGGTGAGAGCTGGTCTGCATGGCGAGGAGATGGGGGCCATGAACACCCTTGGAAAGAGACTGGGCTTCCAGTCAGTGAAGGCTGTTGAGCAGGGCAGCCCAATGGGGAGTTGTGGCTGAGTGAGGCGATGTTATGTTAAAGCTCTTTGCAGGCTGTAAACTCCTGCAGAAACGCATAGTTCCGTCACCGTGGTTATTTCTAGTGATGACAGCTGCAGGTGGCGTAGAGCATCCAGTGAAACAATGGAACCTAGGGTTGCAGGGAGTGCTATCTCGGCTGCAGGTCCCCTCGAAGCAAGTGCAAGAAGCTTGGATGGCTGCTCAGAAGACAGCCTGGCCTGCAGGTGCAGGTAAGAAACAGGGGGGCCATAAATATGGAGCAAAAATTGTGAGAGCCACTAGGAGACACCTGGAATAGAGCAACAAATCCAGACCCCCAGAGGCCGCCTGAGAGAGACATGGTTACTTAACAGAGCTGGCTGTGCAGGGTGGCTTATTGACAAGGCTGTTCCATTTCACAGAAGCTCTGCAAGAATCTACACAGAAAAGAAAGCGTGGGGCTCGGTTGAGAGAGAGTTCACAAATGTGAGACCTGAGGAGGAATGAGGGGAGAAGGGAGTTGTTTTGACTGTGGGAACTCATGAAAAAGCAATTCGACATTATAAAGACTAGAAGCGTATTGTGCACTGACATTTATTCAGAAATGGTGGGTTGAATGGTTCCTATACTCATTATGGGAGCAGTTCTACCCTGGGACGGTGTAAGCCCCACTTACACAACCAGGCTGGAATAGGGGAAGATAACCCTGACTTTAGGTTCGAGATTTGTGACTTACGTTTTGCATATAATTCAAAGTTTTGTAGATTGAATTGTATCTCTTCATTGACATACCTTAGAATCTCTGAGTTGCAGTCGATCTGTTTCTGGTTGACTTTTCCCTTTGAGGGAGTTGTCGGAGCCTTCGTTGCCGCCCTTGCTGCTCTAGGTAGCCCTCGGGACGTGCTCATGCGCGCACATGCGCACACACATGGAGCCCTGCGGGGTTGATGACTTTTCAAGAAAGCCCTTGACAAATCCTTCTAGGTCATGAGCAATCATTTCCCGGTATTTCAGTTTTGAAGGTTCAGACTTTATAATTTGGTCACAACTGAAATATGTTAAGCTCAGAAATAAAATAATATCATGAAGGCATTTCACACTTTTCATCTAAAACTCCAAAGCTAAGAGCTCAACAAATATTTATTTGGCATCTATTATACTTATCACCATGTGGAAAATATTTTGTTTATTTCCACTCTGCCTGTCTCTAAAGAATATTTACGGTGACTTTACAAAGAAGTCTAAGACCAGGCTTCCTGTGGGCACAGTATCTTTTCGCCTTCGACTCTCTAGTGTCTGGCACAAGATGTGGAACATAACAGACTCTCCATAAAAAATTCTTTCAGAAAATGAATGAAAAGACACAATCAGTTCAAGCTCAATTAGGGAATCAATATACACACATAATAAAATAACTTTACATACATATAAACATACATAGATATAATGGATGCTAAAGGAGTGATAAAAAAGTAAGAGGCATTGAGAGCAAAAGAGACGGGTCCAGCATTGATTGAGTCCCTACCGTGTACCCAGCACTCAGACAATGAGTTTCATTTCCCTCATGAACCTGTGATCATTTGTAGCAGAAGAAGAAATCTAAGAGCAAAGAGATTTTGAGTCTTGCCCAAGATCACACTGCAAGTCAGAGAAGGATCTGGAATTTGAGCTCAGATCTGTAAGTCTCATCGTCTCAATTTTCTCCCTTTGCTTTGCCATGAAGTGCCACCAAAGCCTTTGAGAATGGATAGAGGCCACTGCGGGGCAGCTGTCTGAGAAGGCTCAGGGGAAGGAGGGGTGTGAGCTGCACTTTGAGCCTGGGACTTGGGAAGAGGAGGGAGGGAGAGGGCTGGGGGGCTGAAGGAGGCAGCCACCCAGGAGAGCAGTGGATGATTGTCCTGGGAAAGAAGAACCAAACTGTGACAGCCTCAAGAGGCCTCCTTTCCAGGGCCACAGCTGTTCCCGGGACATGACAGTTGGGCCGCCAAATTGTAGGCCCTTAAATGCCAGGCTAAGAGCTGAAATTTTATCCTGTAACAATGAGAGACCATGAAGATTCAAGCCTGATTAACTACAAAGTCATCTTAAGAGAAGACTGAAAAATTAAAGAATACAAAGGGCATGGAAAAGCTGAAGTTCTCTTTGCTAAGGACAGCTAAGATCTGAAACATACATAAGCCTGCTCCTCCCCTTTTCTCTCCCCCACTCCCAACCTGCCACCTTTCCTGGCCCTTTACATGCCTCCCTGGCATGACACGCATAATCTAGCAACCTTGGTGACTAAGGCACAGGACTGGAGAGAATGCATCACACCCACTCATTCCTGTCAATGGCAAAGGACTGCCCAGTTCAGACATTCCTGGTAGGCAGCCACAGCATCCTCTCACTCTGCATCCAGTGTGACTCGGCATTTGCAGTGACATGAATGTGATGCAAAGTGACTCAACTTCCCCCTCCCACAGGGCTATCCCAGGCTGTGAGCTCTGTCCCAGGATCAACAGGACAGGTGCCAAGAGAGCAGCCTTGGCCAAGCCCTGCACTTGAAGAGGGCTTGACTGCAGGCTCCCCTCGGCCGGCCAGGTGTCCTCATCCTTGAACTCTCCTGCCATTGGCCTGTGCCAGAGCTAGGACCCCATCCAGATGAAGCCCTGGTTTGGACATCAGCAAAAGGATCTCATTTTTAGTAACAGCATTCAGATAAGATGATGGTGTAACCATGTGGATTCCAACTTAGAGATGGTCACAGGTGAGCAGTACTCAGCCAGAGCCTAAGATGCTGGGGGTGCTTTTTGGAGAGATCTCAAAAGAGTAAACATTCTAAGGAGATACATAGTATGTATTGATGTGCTGACTTTTCATCTGAAAACCTCAGTACTGACTGGGCATGGTAGCTCACGCCTGTAATCCTAGCACTGTAGGAGGCCGATGTGGGTGGATCACCTGAGGTCAGGAGTTCTCAGCCTGATCAACATGGAGAAACCCCATCTCTACTAAAAAAAAAAAAAAAAAAGTAAAGAAAAGACAAAACTAGCCCGGTGTGGTGGCTCATGCCTGTAATCCCAGCTACTCGGGAGGCTAAGGCAAGAGAATCGCTTGAACCTGGGAGGCGGAGGTTGAGGTGAGCCAAGATCATGCCGTTGCACTCCAGCTCGGCAACTGGAGTGAAACTCCATCTCAAAAAAACAAAACAAACAAACAAAAAACCCTCAATGCTTCATTTGTGAAATTCACCTCTCTGATCTGGAGCATCTAGACCATGACAAATAAAATCTCTCACCCAAGGGCCTCTCCACCTCTCCCACGCCCTCCTTCTCACTAAACCAGTTCTTCAACTTCAGACTCACTCCCTC